>JAEMWC010000268.1:730000-782500 GCA_016490735.1 Pachyseris speciosa
ATGCCTTGTTCTTATGCAAATGTCATCGGCTTTCCCGTGGGGTCGACCCCCAGGCTAACCAGGGGGATCGTAAAATCAGTCAAGCAAACTTGAGGAATTTCTCCATGAATTTGGGGAATCTCTCAAGACAAAATTACCTGGATGAGGTGTCTCCCGCTGAAAATTCCCGTGACATCCTTTTCAAACTTGGGAATTCCCTCAACCCCCAGTCTTCGATCGTAAACCAATGTCAAGATTTTCCCCTACCCACGAGCAAAGAATCCCATCCATCTCCTTGTATTCTCCCACATATCTCCCTGGTAGGCCCGGGGTCGACCCCACGGGGAAGCCAATGACATGTGCATTATGTTATACTATGGTGGGAGGCTTCAGCGGTAAGCGACTCAAAGCTACGTTTGAATTGGGATTAAGAGGTCCAAAATTCGTTATTTTACGGAACATTTCTCCCGATCACTTCAATCAAGCCGAGCACAGCCGTTTCAAAATAGAGAGGACGTATGAGATCAAATAGCGTGCGTGACTCCTCGCAGTTCGGATTGTCAGTGCCTGTGGTTGTTGTTGCTCGTTGTTGAAGCGATAACCGTAGTTATACGAGCTTTACCATATTTTACTGCGTTTAATCGGTTTGTTTTCTTTGCATTTTACACATTTTCAATTGTTAAATGGAAACCTTGTTCAGTATAATTTTAAGAAGAAAATTGTCCAAGTTGAACATCATTTTTCACGGAGTCCTATCACAGAATTGCACATTTGGATAAATCTACTAATTATGACGTCATAGTGGCATGTCATAAAGGAAGTGACATGACTATTATAATTCAAGGCAAAAAAGTAAAGTAGTAAAAGTGAAACAACGACGCCTATTGAAGGCAAATTTTGAGCCAGACACTGATCCTGCAATTGCATGTTGAGTCGTTTGCGCTGCCATTTAAATGTATTAAGTTTTCGAAAGCTGCTAGACGAGTTATTAACCTTAAAATCCTTTGCAATGCCCTCTGCAAAGATCTTGAATTTTTTTCCGGTCGGTTTAGTCGGTCTGCCATCAGTCAGCACAATCATAACATTGGGTTTGTCTGGCCTGTCTCCTCCAGCTTCAGTAAAGAGCTCGTCCCTGGCCATCTCCAAAGCCATATCGGTCCGAGTTTGTCGTTCTAGCACCAAAGATTCGTTGGCGATTCTAGTCAGTAAAGCTTCTTTCTTGTGGTACTTTGCAACCGAGAAGTTGAATTCCATGATTGCTTTATTGTGGAAAGTGATCAAGCCAAAGTGATCGGCCTCTGGAGCAGGGTGGAATTTCTGAATCAGGTTTCCTAAGAACTCAAGGACAATTTTGAGGTTGTCTACCTTGACGCTCTTTGATTTGTCGAGGACAATTCCAATATCGAGGCCAGCGGTACAGGGTGGTGCTGTCGAAGAGAAAATAACTAAGTTATCCAGGCCATTGTAAGGAGTAAAACCCAAACTCTTAAAGGGGTCTTCTCCATGCCTTGGACGCAGTGTGTAGTATACGTTTTTTAGACTGGTTGGTAGCCGAGGGATAAGACTTCTCTAGTTGGTTCAAATGCATCTGGAACTCTGGGGTTGAAATCAACCCCAATTTAAGTCGTCTCTTTAGTCCTGAAACGATAGAGCTATGGCCATGCTACAAAGAAAGAATAATTCAATTCTAAAACCTTCCTTTGTGCAGGAGGATTTGAAAGTCAAACCTTCGCTATTTTGAAAGGGTCTTTGAGGAAAACTAGTAAAATTGGGGTCTTAGTGAAAATCACTAAGTTTGTATTTGGGAATTAAGTGGATAATACATTTTAATTATATATCTCCTGATGGGATTTAACAGGGTTGCGGATCGACCATTGAAGTGAAGGTTGCGAGGCCTTCACTTTCTTCCTGATAATCTTGGAAACAATTTTTCGCCTTCATTCTACACGACCACTTAGACACTTACGGCAATCTTGCGTGTTACACTCTTGTGTTTTTTGAGCTGGTCCCAGTTCACTGCAGTTCTTTCCACCGTTGGATGGCAGGGGATTGGTGCAGGTTCTCGTAAGCGACTGTGTTCCCCCACCACACGTCA
Organism: Pachyseris speciosa; assembly: GCA_016490735.1. Taxonomy (NCBI): domain Eukaryota; kingdom Metazoa; phylum Cnidaria; class Anthozoa; order Scleractinia; family Pachyseridae; genus Pachyseris; species Pachyseris speciosa. Next base: position 732,075 of record JAEMWC010000268.1, read on the forward strand.
CACTGCACTGAGGTGCTGACCAATCAGTGTAGCCTCCGTCAATTGCTGGTTAGAAAGACAAACTTAGCTCCAAGATTTTGAACGAATAACACGGAATCTATGGAAGATATGTCTCACTGCGAATTCGCCACTTCTACATCTCCCTTAATACACTTTGTTTTTTTCCCCCAAATGTTTGCATACACATTCTTTTCAGTTTTTCTCGGGACGATTGTAAGTCCCACGAGAAATTGAAAACGATGGTTATGCAAAATATATTTCTTTTGGGGGTGGGCGAACAAAGTGTATTATGGGAGAATTTTAGTGGATGTGGCGAATTAGGGCAAGAAAATAAGATCACGACACACCTTACTTTATTATCATTTCTTAGCTCTTTTTATGAGGGCCTTAAAAGAGAATTTGATCGGTTAAAAGACAAACGACCTTACATGGCTAAAAAAATGATATTCGGTTCTAATTTTATTGAATGCGAGTGAGGTGGTAAATGTATGGACAGGTAAATGAAAAAAAGATATGATTTTCCCAACGCTGTTCAAACTCGGAAGATAGAATTCCGAGTTTTCTCAACAGTGGTCGAACCTGGGTGTTGTACCACTGACTCACAGGAGACTCGTGGGAGCTTAGGTCATTAAGCTTGGTCCACGTGATTACTCCGAAAAGGCGATTGAAATTACAATTCAACAATAAAACACTTGGTTCTCACTCGTTTTTGAGAAATATTGTTGTTTAATGAAAGAAACCTACGGCAATCTTGCGTGTTGCACTCTTGTGTCTTTTGTGCTGGTCCCAGCTCACTGCAGTTCTTTCCACCGTTGGACGGCGGGGGATTGGTGCAGGTTCTTGTAAGCGTCTGTGTTCCCCCTCCACACGCCACACTGCATTTAGATGTTGACCAATCAGAGTAGCCACCGTCAATTGCTGTTTATAACAAGGAAATTAGCTCCAAGATTTTGAACGAATAGCAGGGAATCTATGGTCGTCCTAAAGGATAAGTCCTATACTACTGGGAAATTAATGCTGCCGGTCTTACAGGAAAAAGTAAAATAAGGAAGTCAACAACAAGTTCACACAAGAGGCTTATGGCTCTTGGTTCACAACACGGCTTACTATTTCAATATTTATTAACTTGTTCAGCTTTATGAGGGCTCTGAAACAAAATTTAAGTAAAAGGTAAACGACTTAACATGGCGGAAAAAATATGTTCAGTTTTGTTTAGGTCAGTGATATCCGCCATATCTTGAACCCACTAACTCAATTATTTTCCGTCGACCCGGTTAATCATTGTTGTACGTAATAAATTTTAGGGTATTTTATAAAGTTGGTACAGTCTCTCCAACAAATAGGGAGGGTGCCAACTAGATGATTAAACACTCAAATAAATGTATTGATTGACTGATCCAAAAAGGAGGTTGAAATTAGAATTAAACATTAGAGAGCTTGGTAATCTTTCATATTGTTGTTTAATTAAAGAAGCTTACGGCAATCTTGCGTGTTACACTCTTGTGTCTTTTGAGCTGGTCCAAGTTCACTGCAGTTCTTTCCACCGTTGGACGGCTTGGGATTGGTGCAGGTTCTTGTAAGCGTCTGTGTTCCCCCTCCACACGTCACACTGCATTTAGATGTTGACCAATCAGAGTAGCCACCGTCGATTGCTACAAGAAAAGATTAAACAGATTTAAACCGATAACAAGGTGTACTAGTAGCACCATGCACCATCACGAAAGTACGGCCCGCCACCGCCACTACTACTACCACTACCACTGCCACCACTTTCAAATCAAGTTGAAAATGAAACTGTTGTTTCAGTGTAGCGGATACTCTTTACAGAGGCAGACTTTCTTCAAGCGAATCTACAGCTACAACTACAACTACTACTATGTACTACGAGGACGACGACGACTATTACTGCTGCTGCTACTATACTACTACTGCTGCTGCTGCTACTGCTAATACTACTACTACGACTACGACTACGACCACTACTTCTGCTGCTGCTGTTGCTATTAATAGTATGACTCTCGCTGCTTTTTCAGTGCTGTCAAGGACCTCATCATTTATGGCAAACCACTATTCCGAGTACATACATGATCTTAAAAGTTTACTAATTTAAACAAATGTTATTTTTGATTAAAATAATTCATGGGGTGATTTCATATGCACAAAAAGTTCTTAACTAGTTTTTTTTTTTTTAAACCTTGCTTAAAATATTTTAAACGAGCGCAATCCAAGCTTGTTTGACGTCTAAAAGATGAGAAAGGGCCGTTTTAGTGATTTTCAAAATTAATCACCCAAAGAGGGAGTAAGGTTGTTCACCAGTTACAAAAATGAAGACAAGGGAATGTTTAGTCAAAGTTTTTGCGCCATGGCTTTTGAACCCGAAAACTTCTATAAAGAACTTGTAGAAAGATACTTTTGACACACTTTTATGTTCAACAACGATCTAGTTTTCACATATTACATAATTCAAACCACAATCTTCACATCCAGGATGCATGCAAAACCATCCCTCCTCAGTGCAACTTAGATTAATATTTAAAACCCACTAGATTGCAACTCACGGCATGCATTAGTATTGCATTCTTCTGTCTTTTCAGCGGGCCCAAGCCAACTGCAGTTTCTTCCACCGTTGGATGGCGGGGGGTTGGTACAGGTTCTTGTAAATGTCTTTGTACCTTCACCACATGTCACACTACACTCAGAAACTGACCAATCAGTGTAGTCACCGTCGATTGCTGGTTAGAAAGAAAGACAGAACGAAAGCTTTCCTAGACACAAAGTAGCCTTATTTCAAAACACGAGAAAACCCGCGAATAAATCTTCTCTCTATCGTTTCTCACCAACTTAGAAATCCCTTATCCTCCCCTCCCCATCCCGTCCCACTTCACTCACCTCCACCTTCCCTCTGATCAGTATTATTGGCTCTTGCCCCTCTCCCCTTTGTCGTGACTCACAGCCTTCTGTCCCTAACCCTCCCTCCCTTCACTCACACACTTTTTGTCAGGAGTGTGGAAGCCAGTGATTTCTAGTACAATTCTGGAGTAATCTATTATGATCTCATTTATTGTATATAGTGCTATCCTAAATCCGATGCGATAAATGATATCCTTACCTGTCTTCTCGGTATTCGAAAACATGGATTATTTAATCTAGACTTCCCGCACCTCCATATAGTACCATTAAATAGCCCATTGCATCTCCACATCTCTCTATAGTACCATTAAATATTCCATTTGATCTCCATAACAAAAAAATGCCCAAACATACGATGTCCTTTTAATTAACTGCTAATTACTTGAAGGGGCGTCTGTACAAAAAATATAATGCTGGCTTACTACGTACAGAGGAATGCATTGCGAAGTTAGCATTAATCTTGCAATGTACCCAGAAGCTGCGTTATGTATCACGTAATAAATAAGTGTGCATCGGTTCCAGGCCACAGCGCTCAACTCCGACCGTGACTTCAAGCTTACAACCTGTGCTTGGCGAAACATTTTGTCCCGTGACTTGAGTCATCTTATGTCAAGTAACAATTGACAGGTGCCATCACGCGATAAAAGGTGTTGCGACAGTTCCAAGAGGTCGATCATAGCTGCAAAGTCTTGATCCTGTTCGTTTCATTTAACCTTACTGTAAATGCTGACGAAACAGCTCAGACGTAGACGTATTGCAGTTGGATACAAATTTGAAGCTGGGTTTAAGACTTATAGATGAGACATTTTGCGGACTAAACCAAGGCAATAATTACGCTTTGATGAGACCTTGATTGAATAACTCGGAACACAGATTCAGGTATTAAAAACCGGTTAAATTGTTAGTTTAAACTACAATGGAAACTATTACTCACCACATGCCTTGTTGAGGATTTCCGTCAGTCGAGCGATCAGGCTTTGAAAATTTCTCACCATAACCACTTTCCCTCTGCTTCCAGCAATGACTTTCAATCCAGTCCATTTGGCATTATTTCCAATTCCAACAGCAACTATACTGACTTTTTTTCTCTTTCAAACGGAAATGCAATAGTGAGTCTTAAAATCAAACCAGGGTAAATTTTACTCTATCCAATTACATCAAGAGTAATGTAAATAATCCCGCGGGTCTATCCCCGATAATTTTTTTTAGCAATAACGTAGGGGCGGTCCAATCCCGACCAATCCCATTATCCCGCGGGCTAACAATTGGCAGCAAAAGTCGACAAATCTCTCGCCATTCCCGTGTACATCTCTGAGGTTGCCCCCCGACCTGAGCCAATCAAACGACTAGACTAGACTAGGGTTCGTATTTGCTCAGAATGTGGTATCATTAGTTATAATTATATGAATATCACACATAAGGGACCATACTCATACTAAGCAAGTTGCTGTACCAGTAAGCAGCACCTATTTATACAAACCTAAAAAGCCTACATTCCCTAGCCTGTAGACCGCTGTAAACCTCAATCGTATAAGACTCTGTTTAGGTGGAGAATAGGAAAAACGTAACTTGAATGGCAACCCAATGTCCAAGTTACATTGCAAATTCATAGCAAACCAGAGCTAGGCTAGGGGAAAGTACACTAATTTTTAATTATTTATGTCATTACAAACTAAAATAGACAGAGAAAGTCTGTGTCGTGTCCTTGACGGGGTCTGTAATAAGGGCGCGGTTATGCTATTAGGGAGCTTTAGCAACGACAACGGCGACGGCAACGAAAACTTCGTTCAAAATATGACTTCTCGGTTTCGTAACTCCTTCACGGTTATTCCATTTTGTTCAACCTGGAAAATACTCGGGCGAACTATTCAGGGACTAAATTCTTATGAATAGCGCTAAAGTAAGGAAAACAAAGAAGAATTTACAGGCATACGCCAACTATCTCGAGAAACCTAAAATTTTGTTATTTCGCGTTGTTGTTTTTCAAAGGACGGCAAAGTATTATTATTATTATATTATTATTATTATTAGACCGAGTTCAGGAGGGTTGTCCAATACTCCGACATAATGAGATTCACGATACCTTGTGATAGACATCACAAAGTGTCCCCAAACCATATTTCTTAACAAAATAGTAACAGTTTTGTGACACATGAAGAACGGGACACTTCGTGACACTTGTCTATTGTGACGTACTATGAATCTGAAATAATATGTCAGAGTATTGGACATGTATGGAGTCGCGCATCTGTCACATGACTAAGCGAAAGGGGCGCGTAAACCTGTCGATGTATTGCAACGTGTCTTGGCAAAGTTGAAACTGTCGAAAGGAGAAAGACGAAGGTCCGCTTTTGTAGAAAGGTGCTCTTCGATTATCAGCTCTTGACGGTGGTAAATGCTCAAGGCTTCGTAAAAGTCATTACGGTCATTACCCAAAGCGATTGGAACTGCATTCATGCAGTGTACGGGCAGAAGTAAGCACTGAAGTTTGCAATCGGAATCCATTCAAAGGCGCCATGTGCCGCCGAAGTTTATTGAAATGAAGACACACTTAAAGCATATTATGCTGAACTGGAACAGTCTATCGATCAAACTGCTTTGAACCAATATGACTAAGGGAATAGCTAAAGAAATTTCCAGGTTATACTTCGCTGAAATGTGTCTAAGGCGTGGCACAAAAACTGGTTTAGAGAAAATTTAGAAGCCAAACAAAATAACAAAAACAACGAACGAGCTGGAATATGGCTTTTCTTCTGATTTTTGGAAAGTATCGAGTTTGGAAGGCTTGCGTGGCACAAAAACTGGTTTAGAAAAAATTTAGAAGCCAAACAAAATAACAAAAACAACGAACGAGCTGGAATATGGCTTTTCCTCTGATTTTTGGAAGGTATCGAGTTTGGAAGGCTTGAAGGATGGAGCTGATGACAGATATGTTGCGTTGATTGCAGGTAATAGAACACTCTTCCACTGGTAGTCAGTTTTTTGGTTGATTAGTTTGTTTTGATTTAAAATTAATTTTGAAGTTAGTCATGGGCCTATTTACAGACTCATGGCACATTAATGAATGCATTTCTGCCGTTTTACTGAGTTTTTTCCGTCATAGGGTGATGCAGTGTTTCAGGTAGCAACTAAACTGATACAAGGCAACCATCTGGCTCTATGGTAGGTTATCATTGAACGACTTTCAAATAATTCCAAGGCTAAGTATGGTTTCGCCATATTAGTGTCCCTTTTCACAGAAGCAGTATGGCGGCCGAAGCCAGCACAATAAATAAACCAAATATTGATGCCATGGTATCGAATATCATTTTCGTATCGACAACCGGGCAACCTTGTTCGGTACAGTCACATATTTTGAATAAGCTTACTATTTTTGTAGTCGTTACAGCACTTGAATTCCACGTATGAAGGAAATAGTATGTCCACTGATTTTGATAGAATAAGTTCTAATTTTAAACTAAAAGAATTTTAATTTCAATTTTGTTGTTATATGCTTAAACAAATCTCTTTTAAAAGAATTTTGAAACACTTTTTGTTGGTTTCATGTACGCGCCTGCACATTTACAAGTTCAGACAAAGTGAAATAGAATGCCGGAATTTTTGCCTGCTTTTGCTCTTGGGCTGTTCGTCCTTCAAATGCTTTCCTTCCTGCAATGCCAGGCTAAACGCCATCACCTTCATATTCAGATTTCCTTCGCGCTCATTCGCAACAACCATTACCGCGTAAAAAGGTTGAAATGTTTGAGCGGTTGGTGTTTCTTTAGTTCTCCAGCACGTTTGATAAATATCCTGTCAAGCTTTACGACAAGATAACATTTAGCAGGAATTAAAGACGGTTCACTTGTTAATCGCTATTTTTGACACTATAACGGACGGATGAGGTCAAAACGCGGTAAGAACAAAGAAGTACGCTACGAACGATGACTGATGCTCATACCACGTTTTAACGTCCTTCCTGCGTTAGAGCGCTTATCAATTGAGCATCGAAAGTAAATTGCGTTTGCTTTGGCTTTGCATTTCTTCGCTCTGTGATTGCCAGCAAAACTCGCGCCACTTTCTAAACCAGTGGGAAGCAAAACCAAAAACATTCACGACTTTGAACTCGCGCAGTTTCCCGCGCTTTGCGCTGGTTACGTGTAATTGCTTCATATTCTGATTGGCTCTTTGCACTGCTTCAGTCTGTTGTGATTGGTCTGAGTAAATACTTTGCTTTTGGTTTTACGACACTCAATTCAAAACTGCTCTATAGCAGTACACACGCACTAAAAACGGAATCCATTTATAGATGTTTTTTTTTACTTCCTTCGGCAACTTTGGTTCATGACGTCATTCGTGTGTCTACACTTTAATCGCAAACTCCTCTATAGACCAATCAAAATGTGTAGTCTACACTGTCCATTGTATAAATAATTTTTGCGAATGGTTTTCGTATCCTATCACAGACCTAAAAGACGAACATCTAAAATCTGATTATAAAGAATACTCTTTTTGGAGGCCGTGTAGCCTTTGGAATTACATATACATAGCTTTTAAAATAGGGTGATAAAAAGGATCGATAAACTCACGTCCTCGCCACAGTAGGGACATAGACTTACTTGCTGTAGCCCATCAGTAAGCTGTTTGAATGGTGTAAAGTCCTTCGCTTGGTGTCCAGTTGGTTTTCCATCCGTGAATATTAACATGATGTTTTCGGCGCCTGGTCTGTCTCCACCCGCCTGGGTAAACAGCTGGTAGAGGGCAAATCTCTCCGCCTTATCTATTCGAGTTCCCCAGTCCTTTGCGATAGTCTTGAATTTTTGTGATACAAGTTGGGTAAGTGCCCACTTGTTGTGATATTTTTGATCCTTAAATCTGTTGCTAAATATGCCCCAGGGCCGAAGGTAATGATACCTGTTTTGATAGAAAATCATAGCGATGTATGAATCAGTTTTTTTTCAATGCCGTGGCCATTCACGTGTAATTGCAACGAATATTTCAAACCAAGGTTTTGTGGCAGATTCAATTGTTCATAATGATGTGCAAACTGAAGTGTTTTTTTTTGTACATCGCAGAACCAGTTTCTCAGAATACACGATCCTTGTTTCAAGCATGCGTTTGGCTACCTTGAAAGTACTGCTCTGGTATAACCAATTGTTTTATAACGGCCAGTTCGATACATGGAAACATCCGATGGTCTTTGTTCAGGCAATACGACGAAATTATCTGCTGCTATAAAAGATGTTTTAATGGCGCTACCCCATTAGACTAATCATTAACAATTAGATTATGAGCTCGAGATTTCTATCGCGTGATAGCTGATGAGGGCGCAGCCCGAATCAGCTATCACGCATAGAAATCGAGAGCGAATAATCTAATTGTTTCAGTACAAATCTACTAGTCGTTCACAACTAAACAAGGAAATTATCTAAATCCGGTCTCCTCGCAGACACTTCGAAAACGCGAAGAAGCGGCTGCCATTTTGTTGACAATCGCTACTCACTATCTATCACAGAATAGATAGCGAGTAGTGTAGCCAATCAAAGGACGCCCAATTCGTGATAGAACGCTAGTAGATTTATACTAAAAGTTGTTAGATTACTCATGGTATTAGTAGCAAGGGAAGGGTTGTTCGTGTTACCTGAACGGTCAAAAATGGGTCAATTTTATCATTAGACCACGTACCAGGCTGATCTAGTCTTGGACGCTGTCGTTGATATTATGGTATAACTGTAGCTGGTTCATGATATACATGCTACGATAGTAAGGTGGTGCACATTTAAATTGTGAATAAATAGGAGGGGTGGACATTTTTTTTTTTTTGGTAAAAATTAATTTCATTGAAAATATCAGTAATAATGAAAACAAAACTGAAACTTCCAAAAACCATGAGAGGAAACTGTTTTAATTTGGAGTGACTACTCTGAGAGGCTTCCCCTTTTTCCCTAAAACACACAGACTCATGGGCAGGTTATATACCAAAGTGATTTCCTTCTTTCGACACTCCAAGTCCGTTCACTATGTAGTTGATAGCTCTTCGTAGCGTCCAAAGGTCTGCAGGCTTCAAGCTTCTTGATCTGTCACCGAGAATGGCAATATCAAGCTTACGCCCAGAGCAGTCTCCTGCAACGTGATCAATTGAATGTATCATTAGCAATGCTGTTCTCACCTTATTAAACTCGGTAATGTACAATTAATAAACCTCGTGAGTGCAGCTGCAGTCATCGAGAAGGACCTTTCTGGCGTCAGTGACCAGAGTTTCGACAGTCTGTACGGCCAGGTCTCAAACCATTTGAAAACTTTGCAGTACACATGCAGCGGTATGTTAACTGAACTTGGTCAGGCTGGTTATCATATGATCGTGGACGTTTGCATATATCGCCCGTCGCAAATAGTTCTATGATCATACGAAAAGAAACTTCTACGATCGTTTGAGATCGATAGGAGCCTGAGCAATCTGCTGCCGGCAGTAGTTTGGGTCTTTCTTTACGAGTCATTCTTTGGAATTTTCTCTCATGTATGACTAATAGACCTCTTTAGCTTGTACATTTTGTTTTCCATTGTAGGTCATGTGATGTTCCCGAGGGAATTTGCCTTTTGTTTTTTCATAAACTATGCGTACATATGCACGTGAACAAGACGAAATTTCGAAAAAACAGTTCTCTAGGGTAACATCAAATGACCTACATTGGGAAAACAAAATGTACAAGCTAAAGAGGTCTATTAGTCACGGGGCGCAGCCGAGTGTTTTAGGACTTGATAAAACACGAATTGCGAATTTCTTGAACAGCTTAACTTCTACTGTAAATCTATCAATTCTTACACTAAAATTTAGCTTTTGGGTTATTTTGGCCTGGAAAATCGGATGTAAAATTTACCCGTGTCTTTATCAGATATAAAAACACTCATCAAAGACATTAAAGATTAGTTTCTTTTGTATTTCCTTCATGAATTATTCATGAGATTTTTTAAGGTTTCGTAACTCTACTGACGGATGATGTAGTGATAGTGAAACTAGCGTTCAGCGGCATCCGATCGAACCACATTCCATATTATGTAGCATTAAGGCCCATGATTCTTATTAACAGTGGTGACGTTCATTTGCTTTGAAGACGGCTGACAGCGAACACAGCAGCGTCAGTATCGGGAAATTTATGGAAGTAGTTTCACAGCTCGAATATCTTCGCAGCAGAAACATTGGTGGCCTTAAGTGAAACAGCTGGGCAAAATTTGAATAAAGAAAATTGAAAATATAAGAACTGCGTAGTAAAGATATTTTAAGCGACTGAAAACATCGTAGATAGATGCTGTTCAAAGAGAATAATTCAATTGTAAAAGTCTCAACTGACTAAACCAGCATTTCGCTCACACAGTGACGGTTTTGAAAATTGTCTCTGACCGGGATGCATGCTGAAATTATGCTTCCCGATCATTTGCTGCCCCTTACTGCGACTGTACAGAAACAGCGCTCTTTGCAATCGTTTGCGACTGTTTCCCATCGATTCCACGATCTTGCCTGCTTGCTGTGTCGAGGTACAACTTAATTCCTCGGAGGAAGAGTGCACTTGTGGAGATTGATTTTTATGGGAAGCGTGTTCGGTACTTAGAGATCGGTTTGTCTCTCATCTGCAGTGAATGATAAGTAACTATATTTTGGGACTAGTATCTTTACCTACATTCCTGTTTGTGACCATCTGGAAGGAAATTTAGTGGGGAGCGGGAGATATAATTTACTTGCTAAAAAGAAAAATTCACTAGTTGACAAACCTCTTGCTTCCTTGAAGCCTGCAATAAGACGAAAAGAAAAGACAGCATAGAAAGGTTAGATCAAGATGTCGAGTTTACAACCGAAGTATTAATAAAATGCTTAATTAATTCAAGTTTGGTAAAAAAGTGTTCTGAAAAATACTCCTAGCTAAAATAATTTACCTGCTTCATAAACAAATGATTACTAGGAAACTTGCAAATTGCCATAAACTGGCTTAATAAGATCGAACTGGATGTGTAATTAGAGAGTGCTGTCCTTAATTTCCCATCTTTCCCGAGCTGTCTTGTTCTCTTCCTCAGTGCCGTTTTATTTCCTTGAATAAAACGTAACTGGCAGATGGGTTAACTTAATCTAATGAGAGCTTCCTGACTATATCTATAGAGTTTACCTTTTTTAACTACTAAAAAGGTATTGCCTAGTGCGCAATAGACCTTATTTACCTTGTACATTTAGTTTTCCCAATACTGATCATGTGATAATACTCGGGAGATTTTATCCTTTGTTTTGCTCATTAAAAAGAGTGCATGCAGACATATTCATGCCTGCATGCACTCTTACTAATGAACGAGACAAAGGATCAAATCTCCTGAGTATCATCACATGATCTGAATTGGGAAACAAAATGTAGAAGCGAATAAGGTCTATAAATTTCATCTATCTGTTTGCGTACGAGTGGCAGGCCCTATTGAGAAGTGTTTTCTCTCAAACGATTTGAAGTTGTATGGTACAGTGCTTGAACACAGCTGGTGACCAACAAATTAGTAAAGGATATATAAAAGGACATTCAACGTAACCAAGTGATCAAATCAGATGATTACCTTGAGCAAGTAAGAATGCAAAGAGAGCTAGGAACCTCATGGTTCTTGAGAATCGTCTTGAAAACTGTGTGAAATAAAACAGATCAAAGTGTTACTGTCAGTGACCACCCGAAGTTTATTTGTATGTGATCGACATGAAAACGTCCGACAAGCTTGGTTTGCTTTCCAAACATAATATTCCCTGTGGCGGTTTCTTTTACTAAACCACCCCACCTAGAGCAGCAATATTTGTTGTTTACTATAAGAAATAAAAACATCTTTTCTCTTCCTCACAGTCAAATTACAAGTCATAAATAGCAAAACTTAGTGAGCTGGACTTTTCAGTGGCACCGTTTTTGAGTCGCGATGTTTTTCACGGCTAAGGTAGGTCGAATATTTTTCCCTCTGTGAGATAGTCTTCACCCGTATTGATGTATGGTACTATTTGTGCAGTGCTTCTTTTTTAAATATTTAATTAGGTCATTTTTGAGAAATGGGTTGCTTCAATTTTAGTGTTAAGGCACACCAGGAGCTGGCTCCTGAAAGGTGTATTTACTCTATTCCAGGGATAAATCTGCCTTACTCCAAAAGTTATTCGTGGAATAAGGCAGAGTTTAACCCTGGAATAGAGTTATTACACCTTTCAGGAACCGGCCCCAGGTCGTTAACGATGTACAATTGTTCAATAGTAATACTAAAGTAATATAGTAATATAAACACTGAAATGAAGAAATGATCCTCGCAGTTGTGAACACAATTTACGCAATTGCGTAAAAAGTTTGAAAGAAATGAAGGACTTCAACGAAATGTTTTTTCATGCTTCTTTACGCAATTGCATAAGTTGCGTTCACAACTGCGAGGATCATTTCTTCGTTTAATTTCACTTCCGCATAAAAATATTTCATATATCATTCACAATATAAACACTCTTGGGTGCAGATGACAGGCTTAACCTAATAGCTCGGTCGTACATGCCTAATTTGTAATAAGTCAACTTATTCGTGTCATGAATAAAAGTTGTGTTACTGTATTCCTGAATTCAAGTTATACGACTTGGTAACACGCAGGGCTCTGTATATCGAGAAGAAAAAAATATTGCTTGAACTTTAAATATTCAACGAAATTGAAAATTCATGTGCATAGCGACATGAAGCCCACGTTTTTTCTGCCTGGATTTTCGGGTTAAGTGTTGTTAATTAGTTTTCTAATGAGATGTTATAATGCACATCAAGACGAACTGACTGATGTTTCTTCAGCTCACACGGGCTTCTCCACCAGTTTTTAATGTCTCGTCAAATTCTAACAGGCATTGGAAACAAATGCAGTTATGGGCAACAGCTTGCAATACAGTTTCAACTCTATGTCCCCAGTATTTAGGGGGAGGAGGCGTTTCTTTCATATAAATCGTCCACATTGCGGTTATCATATTGCATAAGTAAATGAACATTGTGAATGATGATTCCCGTTATCGATAACACTAAGAGGTTATACAGTCTGATTTCAAAGCAAACTAATTGTAGCAAAATGTAAGAAAAGAGGTTGGTGCGAAACGGACCTTCTTTCCAACGTAAAGTGTTATGGCTCCTGCACTTGAATACATCAGTGCCATAACGCAGGTAGTAGCCTGTCTTAACTTAAGGCTGATTTACCTTTTAATGTTCAACAAATTCTACATTCGGATGTATATCACTTGCCAGAAGAAGCACCCCGATTTTTCATGTTAGATCCCTTCTATTAACAGTATTCTCTATATCCATCTGTCTCTGTCTTTGGCGGTTTTTCTGCCTAGCTTTCCATCTCTCTCTTACTGAAGTAGCACCTTTCAATAGTAACAAAAATAATCCATTTAAACCCAGCCCCCGTTGTTTCATATGCGATATCCTTTCCATATCTTGTTAGGAAATTTTTAACAGTATTCTCTCTATCCCTTTGCCTCTCTGTCACCAACTGTCTCTGTGTCTCATTCTTACTGAAAAGGCTTCGTTGGCTTAATTGATTTCGTACGCCCCTGAAGCACTGTTTCAAAAGTGTACAAAAATAATCCTTCCATTAGTTCACACTAAAACTGCCCCGGCTGTTAAAAATAAAAGTATATCGTGTATTGCTTTTTTACTTATATTTATACTGTTTGTTGCTTGTAGGAAAACTTTCATTTGCATTCATTTGTCATTCTCGCGGAAAGGTGACAAAACCAAACAACAATCAACTACACAAGAAGAAATTTCACGAAAACAGAATTCGTAAAATGAGCAAGCATTCTTAAGATTTTCTCACCTTTCCACACGCGAGGATAACAAATAGATGACAAATCCAAAGTTTCCCTACAAGCAACAAACGTTATAAATATAAGTAAACAGCAATACACAATGTATTATTTGAGCTACAAACTGACTAACTAGGTCTCTTGAAAAAATCCATGGTTTTCAACTTCACAGCTGACTTCGAATTCGGCTGAAGGCCTCGAACGTCTAACAAAGCTTAGTTGTTGACTGAGTCTTTCCGTCACTGGAAGTGATTTGTGTCTGACAAATCGTAGTTTTGGAGTAGGTTTTGCGCTGAGTCTTTCAGTCAATGGAAAAGATTTGTGTGCCTAAGTCTTTCAGCTGCTCTCAGTCGCTGGAAATGACTTGTGCCGGGAATGTTTCTTTCTCACAGTTCGCAATTTTGGATCAGTTCTCCAATCCCGCAAGCTTCTGCTTCAAAGGCCGCAAGATTTCTTATTCCAAAAGTGTAACCGCAAATTTTTTCAAGTCTTCTCTTAAACTAAAAATCTCAGTAAAAAGTTAATCCTCGCTTACCTCAACAAACCATGTGCCTCTCTGTTCAGAAATGCTATTCCGCCTATATTTAAGGCAGTGACGTCTTCATTACCCACAGCTCCGTTCGGCTATTACTGATGCACGTCATCAACTCCCAGAACCTCAAGCGTGCTCAAATAGTTGAAACGTCATCAACTCCCAGAACCTTAAGCGCGTGCATTTTAGCCAACTCGAAATTTCGTCTGGTATATAGACTATATTATAATACTGTAAGTAATAGGTATACACACGCGCGAAATACAATGACGACTCCTCGGAGCCAAAACCTCTGGACCTTGCTGGGACAATCATGCAGTATTCTAAGAATATGATTCACATAGCTATGACATTGTTTTAAGGAAAAGCATTAATTTCAGATTTCAAATCCTTCAAAGGATATCCAGGTTAGGGCTGGCCTTGGTAGTACTATCTTGCTTCTCAAGCTGCTTCCAACAATTACTGAGTTTTTATTTCGACGTAAACATCAATAATGGTAATATTTTTATAACTATGGGGTCTTTGGTGATGGCAAGGTATTAGCAAATATGTCTTTTTATATCTAACTGGAGTTTTCAGAACAGGGCTCTTGAAATCCATACTGACCCCTATACCCTATTTATTTTCGGTGTTCTGACAAGGTGTGTACTCTCCGGGGTTTTTAAACGGGGCTTATGCTAAGTAAATTTTATGTTAAGAGAAGGGAAAACAACTGTCCCTGATTCTCAATTTGCACTTAAGTCATTCCCCACTCTCTCCCCACCCCACTTTATTGAAAGCGGTCCCACTCTCTCTCAAACAAATTAACTTTGCGAGGCCGGCGGACGGTTATTTGGGAACTGAATCAGTAGATGTAGATTTCCTATTGGCCTCCTACCTTCCTTAGGACATCATAAAGTCCAGTGAGGGAAAACTTCTTACGAGTTGTAGTGCCTGCCTCGTCTAATATCCTTGCCCGAGTGCTTTTTCCACGCGGGCTGTACCACAGGGTACACACACAAACTGTATGACCGTTGGGTATTTTGAAGTTAGTTGAAGTGTATGGGAATATCGAAAAGGTTCATATTATAATAAACAAATAAACTACTTCCCCTCTCACGGGACGAATTTATGAAAGGGCATTGTCTGTTATCATCCAATCGGGAAGGAGCAAACGGCGTGACTGTTACAGCCGGCACACCAAAGTCCAGTTACGGATCCTTCGATCTTCGATTGCTAGATTTCTCGATATTATCTGAAGTCTAGCGCTTCGATTTTTGGACGGATTTCAAATAATATGTATATTTAGCCAAGCCTAAAAGCGGAGCTCCACGAATATAATTTTTTTTTTGTACTGGTATTGAACAACTACGCATGGCTTTCCCTGCGCCAATATTTTATGTTTAGAGCAGTCAACAGGAATTGACCGCGGTGCAACAACCCCTAAACCTTGAAACATTACAAGAAAACAATATACGACGCGTATTTTTGTAGGAATACAAATTTAAACAAACAAAAAACGATCAAAGATTTCATCCAACGTCGTGTTGGACAACCATGTTTGACCGTTTAGCCACATCTCTCAACATTGCTTTTAAATGGCTTTCCATGTTTGATCTAGTTCACCGAAATATTTTCATCCAACATTTCGCGTTATGAAGAAATGTTTGATCATTTAGCCACTCCAACCAATAAAGCATGCAACCAAGTGAACCAAATAACTTTGAAATTTCAGCGATAATACGCAAAAAATCGTACTGTGTACTCACTCTGTCTACTGTTTGATCAAACATTGTTTGTGCGTTTAGCCACTCAAGGTAATGTTTGACAAACACGATGTTGGATGAAAATGTTTGATCATTTAGCCGCGGCCTTAATCCTTTTTTACGAGGACTCATTACGATGACGTGTAAATAAGATAAGGGCAAAAATGTGTTAACGCTGTTGAGAAACAGACGTCGAAAAACAGTCAGCCAAGCGGAGTAAAAACACTCGTTCGTGATCGCTTGGAAGCAAAACAGCAAAACAAACAAACAATTCAGCTACTTCGTTATTTCCAAAACGAGTAGAGATGATGGTTATTTATGTCCAGTCGAAAGAAAAATACAAGTTTCATTCCTGATCCAAGAAAAGTAAACGACTAAACCAAATGTTAAGCTTTAATTTATTTAATTTACCTGTGATATAGAGTTTTTTGAAAATACGTATCCACTTCAGTAAAAACACGAATCTCCGTCCTAAAATAGTAAGCCGTTTGTCCAAAGTTTGAGCTACACGTTCCTCCCATTAATGAAAGGTGAACTGTTAAGTGACCTTTCTTGGTGAGCTGCAAGATGCCGCGGTAAAGTGAAATGCCCTTGAAGCGTTGAATCATTTTGTTCTTCAACCACACAATCCGAGCGCCATGCAAGTGAATCCAAGTTTTAAGCTTTTCCTACGAAAAATATTTTGCTCACCTTCCGGAGTATCCTTAAATTAGTTCCCGATTTTTATGCCCTTTACACGAAGAAATTCGAAAGAAGATGAAGTTGTTTTGCTCAAAATGAAGAAACCAAGTGAATGTGAAATTTCGAGTCGCAGAAAGCGCGCGAAAAATTAAGCCTCGTTTTGGTTTAGGTATTCCACACCTGGCTTGAGCCTCCGCTCCAATCAAAGGCCAGTACCTAGTCAGCGGTCAACTTCATAAAAATAGCCGACCTCGATGAGCTTCAAACTTGAGCCCGCGATATGGTCACGTGATACTGGTCAGTTGGATCTCTAATATCAAAGATGTATGCTGTAGACATTTCACAGCGCATACATGAACCGGCGGACGTACCAAGGCACGTACGTACGGTGACCAAAACCAAATTTTATCGACTAGATGGGTTACCATATTTTCTTACCAATGGTGCTCCGCTTTGCGGCCCTTCGGGCCGTCGGAGCTCCGCTATAATGTACGAGAAGAAACCTCTGGCTCTCAGCTTGCCCAGTGTACGGTTTGGAAGCTTTGCGATGGGAATTTGCTGTTGAAAATCGACTCGGCGCTGGAACAGTCCAAAATGGTGGAAATCAGATCTTTCATCGCTTGTCACTCTACTATACGCTCTGGTAAACGTCGTACGCAAAACTCTTCAAATCGCTAAAATTCGCCGTTTTCAGCTTCACGAACGACAATACACAACATTTCAGGTAAAAAGACGTTTATTTTGATCTTATATGTGGATATTAACAGTAGCATATTACGATAATATGAACCTTTTCGATATTCCCATACATTTCAACTTAATTCAAAATACCCGGTCACACAGTTTGTGTGGGTACCCTGTGGGCTCTAATGTTTTTTAAACAAGGCAACGCGCAGATATTTTAGCGCTTTGCCTTTGAGGTAACAAGTCTTTAGCCTCAGAACGTAAGTGTAGGGGGTCATGTCTAGACTCTGAGGGTGAAATTGGTGTTGAATTTGGAGCAAGCTAAAGACTTAAAAAACAAAATTGTGGATATGAGCTGGTCAAGGACTTCTCGCTCACACCCCTGGAGGTAGGCGGGGAGGGGGGGGGGAGATGTGGGGTACTCCCTTATATAGGCTATATAGGTGTGTGCGGCTACAAAGGGTATGATTTTTTAGCCGTTTTGGTCTGAAATAGGGTAAGGGTTTCAGGAAGGGAACCGCACACCCCTCACCCTCTGGGGCAGCGTGTTCGATACAAATTATGTCACAAAAGCATTTACCGGTATGCTTTGCTAGGGCACCTCTTTTTATCCTTCAAAAGCAAAGGAAAAGTATGTACTAAACGACGCCAACGCTGGTTAACTTGCTGTATGTTGTACAACAGAAACAGTACTTGATTTTACTGGAAGCTTTTTATTATTATAATATTGACTCACCACGCGCTGACGCCACGGGGTTTGGCTGACAATGATGCTTATATCGTGCTCATGATGAAAAATGCTTACAAAGTATAAATATAACTGCAGTGGGCTTCTGTTTAGCTAATATTCATCTACGTTGGGATTGGTGCATGCTAGTCAGTGCTGCAGGCCTGGACAAGAATGGGGCTCACACAAACAGTAAACATCCGGGACTTCAAGAAATTGATGTAAAAACACACGGCATGGCTGGGAATTTGTCTGCAAACATCTGCTTAGGGAATATTACTGGTGGCGTATAGTCTCACAAACTGTCAGCACTGACCATGCAGTATCGATTCTTAGGCGAAGCTCTTATTATGTTATTTCCGTTTGGTTTCATACACAACCCTTAAAAAGCCTCGGGATCGCAGAGAAAAAATAGTCTCGCCGCTGCAAATTTGAAAATCCGCCTTCTAACAAAACTTCGGTACTTTCATTGTAGGAGTACTGCACGCGTTTCTTTCTCCCTCTTTTGTATTTGCTGTGAACTGACCGGCAGCCTCCGTAGCACCCTGTTCGAAGCTACGTGTGTGAACACAACGCGTTTGAAAATGTTGAACTTTGGCCCAGTCATGTATTCATTAAGAGTAATCAGAGGTGCTGCTATTTTCCTTTCTTTTCTTTTCTTTTTTTTTTTCTTTTTGTGCTGAGAACCTACCAGGCTTGCTACACTATTTCAGACGTCAGTTGTGCGAGAGCAATCGCACGACCACTTCAGCATGTTAAACTTTGGTCCATTAAGTGAAATATTCATGAAGGCATGCGCTGCTCTTTTATCTAGCTGCTAACCCATAAGGATCAGTACATTATTTCAGGCCTTTTACTTGAGCAAGCGCACGGCCACTTCAACTTGATTTTTGGAACCGTTGCTCTCTCTTTTTTTTTTGCTCTTTACTGTATTTAAGTTAACCTACCATGTGTATTAGCAGCAGACTATTTCAGGCCTCGTGCTTTGACTCAGTCAGTACCGACATCGGCTAAGGGAATATTATCAATGGCGTACTTACTAGTCTCGTTTAATCAGTGGCTCGCAAATTCACATTAAGGTCAAGTTTTATAGAAGCTAAGAGCAGGTTTTGAAAAGAGCAAAGTTAGTCAGCGGTCTTTTAACTTCTGCAGCTGAGGGCATAGAAATCGCTATGACTGCAGTCGAGCAAAGTTAAAATAATTCAATTTTGTTGTAATAAAGGAAGCTTTGGAGAGAAACAAGCTCAGCCTGTTTGATTCGGCAAAAACGAGGGTCGTGGACTTGAAACGTAAGTTCACTACACGGCAAATCCATAACATGTTTTAATAGTCGACTTTCTTGAGATAGTCTTAATATTCTAATCAGCAAATTCTTCACAATGACAACTGAATCACTACTCCAAAGAATACTTAGTGTTTACTAATCGTACACACGTTGTAGCATCTAACAAGTTTCCCTCGAGAGAATTTATAATTTTTTGTATGGTAGAAAACCTCGCCAACTGACAAATAAGCATGTTTTTTACCTGTCCCTCGGGGTATGTGATATATTCACCTGGCTCCGCCACTCGGGCTACGCCCTCGGGTCATAACCAGGTGAATATATCACATACACCCTCGTTCAAGGTAAATAACCGTCACTAGCATATATAGCACATTGTTCCCGTTTGTATAATTCAGTTATGTTTACAGCGCTTGAAAGAGACCGGCCATAGAACTTGACCCTGTCAGTTAATACGTGAATACGGTAAAATTCGTATCGCCCTTTAGACTGGCCGCATTAACGGGGTTCTACTGTACTGGAAGCCGCAGCTGCAGTATTTCAAGACGGCAGATATTTTGGTAGTAACTTCATATATGGAGAAGATAAGTGCCCCAGCCTATTAACTGCCCAAAATGTGTTGAATTAAGGTGGAGGGTATCAGTTTCCCTCGCGTGGAGAGTCTGGCCACTAGAGCGCGTCATACTTTATATACGCGAGATTTAAACGAAGAACGGAAACAACAAAAAACAAATATGGTAGCCTGTGTACATCTGCCTCCACCCCTCAGATAAATCGGGGAGAGAGACGTCTGTGTAACGCCGACGCTAATCGTGTTCCAGACCACGGGTGGTTTCCCCGGAATGTCGGGGACAATTTCCCTTTAGACTGGCCGCATTAACGGGGTTCTACTGTACTGGAAGCCGCAGCTGCAGTATTTCAAGACGGCAGATATTTTGGTAGTAACTTCATATATGGAGAAGATAAGTGCCCCAGCCTATTAACTGCCCAAAATGTGTTGAATTAAGGTGGAGGGTATCAGTTTCCCTCGCGTGGAGAGTCTGGCCACTAGAGCGCGTCATACTTTATATACGCGAGATTTAAACGAAGAACGGAAACAACAAAAAACAAATATGGTAGCCTGTGTACATCTGCCTCCACCCCTCAGATAAATCGGGGAGAGAGACGTCTGTGTAACGCCGACGCTAATCGTGTTCCAGACCACGGGTGGTTTCCCCGGAATGTCGGGGACAATTTCTGATTGGTTGTTATGTTAATGCCATGACGTAAGTAACTTCCTATGTTGCAATTGGTAAATTGCTCCACAGGTTGCCAGGAAATCCCGAAAAATGCTGCAGTTTGGGAAGCTAACCAAAAAAATTATTCGTCGTTTATTTCAGGAAAGTTACTGCATTTGTTCTACGTTTACTTCGGCTATCTCAAAGCAATAATGTGAAGTGAGGTCAGTGATGCTTGCTGCAACAACCGGGAGTGCGTGTGTTGTCTGTTGCGTGGCTGTTGTAAAGAAAGGTCTCATATTGTATGCATGCGTTATGCCACCTAAATTTAGCGGCATTTTCCAATGAAAACGGATCTGAAAACATACAATGTTTTCTGTGTTTTACAGCCATCGAACAGATCGAAAGGTTGAGCGATAGAAATCTTGTGTAAAGAAACGGAGCATTTAATTTGTACGAACAAATTCTTTCTCTTCAGTTCACTGTACATCCCATATAAGTTTATGTTTGTAAACAATATCTGAGAAAACTGAAAAAGCGACATGGCATACATAGACTTCGCAACAACTTGCAAAAAATCGAGAAGTAGATTTTTGGAAGGTTACCGCCGTAAATCTTTCAAGTAGTAGCATTGGCTTCTCCTGAGAAGAGATTTTTTTTTCTTTGCCGAACGATCGTGACGTGGCTCCTCGCTAGTTGTTAACGCTTCAACTCCCGTCAAGGTCCTCCATGCGGATTCTACACGCGTAATTCCCAACTTTTCTCCTGTTAGGCCTGTGATCAATGAGCGAGTAGCTGAAGAGTCAAGAAGAGTCAAATTAAGGTTTAGTGGTCAAACAAGAATAGTGAACACGCTGACGGAAAAGCTGAAATTGGAAAGCAATGTTGTCTGGGCACATTCGACCAGATACCCACAACGGCTGATAATGTTTCATTATTTATGCGAAATTTAAAACCAAACAGCGGCATACTGGAACACGATTAGCGACGCTGCTTCGCAGAAGTCCCTTTTCCGCGTGCAACAAAGGAAATAGGAGACGTTTGCAAGCGGGCTAAAATATGGCGGCGCTAGGCTTTCTTCGAGCAAGGCTACTTTTGGCCTTTTTAAAATGAAATTCGCGTTTATCTGAGGCCGTATCTACTCGATCGACTTAAGTTAACTCAATTTACATAAGAAAATGTGTTTTCTGAGATTAATGCATATTAAAGTTCCAAACAGAAAATTCCCACTTCTGCTGCGATCGATCGTGTCGGGAACCGGGAGCATGAGGAGCCGGAAAGTAATCGTAGAACTGTAAAAGTGGAATATCGCTGCAATTTTACCTACAGGTAATACAGCTCAACATTCTACCATTTCTATGCCTCACCACCTCCTGTTGTTAGTCGGTAATCAAATCTATAGATCTGACATGTGTCAGAATTACATGCAGTTAGCATGTGTTCTGCGAGCAATTTAGTCAAGTTCACGCTTTCGCATGGTGTTATTCGACATAAACATGCTTAGTAATGCCACAAGTTGTGGAGAAATTATTTGAAGTTAGTCCAAAGGTCTGGCCAAACAGTGAAAACAACAACTGTGGACTAAATCCACCGTACTGAAATCAACTCGGAGCGTGGGCTGCAAACAAAGCTACGGTAGGTGCCCGTGCGTGTATGCATAATGGTTTGCGGCAGTCAGCAAAGCGCATGAGCAAATTAAATGTCGATCTTTTAGAATCCAGATTTTTAAATGCTCAGCTCAAGAAGGTTTTTGCAAGACTGCACGCCGGGTGACTCCCTCTATTATTGTTTAAATATATTTTTTTATTATGAGGAGGAAACGTCACACAAAATTCAAGAATTTTCTTATGATAGAAATCTTACACTATTCATAAATTGCCCTTTCTCTCGTTTATAAAAAATGCGGTCGATTGAAAATTTTTAAAAACATTTTGCAGTTTTCTTTTCAAATGACAAAAGTAATCCCGTGAAAAAAGTAGGGGGTCACAGAGCTGATTTTTAAATTATAAGTACCAGAAGTTTTAATGCATGGAGCTCTCAATTACGCTCAAGTATCTTTGCCATGGTAACAGCTGATGATGTACATGCACTAATAGTTATTTTTGGTCAACAACGAAATGTATAATGTAATCTTGTAAAAGTTTTCTTACGGCCTTGGTTTGCCTTTTTGTTATTTTCTCTCAAAGTTTACGTTCTGAAAAAGCTGAAAACTGGTACGAGCCACCTTAATTAAATAGCACCCCTTTGGTACGCAAAGGGTTAATTATTTTGCACTGCCAGACATCTTGTACTCAGCAGTGCCTCTGCATGTGGCTGCGGTCCACACCAAAGGGGCAGCGACCTCCAGTGGAATCGACTCAAAAGTGCAGGTCATTAAATTGTTTAATTTAAACTCTATTCCAGAATCGATTTGAGGTATAAAGTCAGGAAATGCATGCATGAACGGCAAAAATAATGGGAGAAATCGGTAAAAAATGCACATTTATTGAATTCACAAATACCAATTCTATAATCTGTAACTCAATTGTTTTTGAACAAAATTGAGGCTTAATCCCAACGTTTTGTGGGTAGAATATCTCATAATATCAAGATCTTATTAGCTTAACTATATTATCATTTTTCAGTAACGTCTACGCTGGTGTCCAAGTCTCCGTCATTTGCTCAGGATTTCACAAACATGTGCAGAAATACTTCTAAAAATAAAACACAAACAGCGGAGATAAACATGGTAAACCAACGCATTTTATATAGACTTGACGTTTCGTACGCTAGGCAACATACATTTTCAAAAGTGAGCGTTACAATTTTTGAAAACTGTTTATATACTTTTAATACAGGGGTCTGCCACCGAGATTAAGAAAAACTATCTTAACAGTAAACTTGTAAAAGGATACACCTTATTAATAAAGCAACAACTTCTCACTACTAATGTTTACATTAAAAGCTGGCTTAAGTTCTTGGATAAATAAGGTTTCCTTAATTTTGCAATGATAATCAGTTTTGCCCGACGCTAAAATGTCAAAATGATCCCAATTGATGTTGTGTCCAGTGGTTTTAACGTGGTAAACAACAGCTGATGTGTGGTCATTTTTAGCGAGGGCCTTGATATGTTCAGTTTTCCTGTCATGAAGTGTTCTTTTATTCTTACCGATGTAAAAATCAGTGCAGTCCCAGCAACCGGCCTTATAAATGACTTTAGACTTCTGAGAGCGGTTTAAGCGGTCCTTCTAAGGAAAGAAAGCCTTGATACAGAGAGTGTTCTGAAAAACTATCTTAAGGTTGATGCAGGAATAGAAATTGTAAACACAGGATCTCAGGCGTTTAGTGATTTGGTTGCTCTGTAGACCTAAGTAAGGTAACAGGATGATTATATCTTTCTTAGGAAATGTCAAGACAGGGTTGTTGGGCTTGCTTCTGTTTCTGTTCAAAACGTCGTTAATGTTGTAGGTAATTATATCTTGAGGGTAACCATTTTCTAGAAGACTTTTCCGGAGATCATTGAGAGCAGATTGCAATAAAGAAGGCGTGGAGCAAATTCGATAAATAACAGTTCCAGTCCCCTGTATTAAAAGTATATAAACAGTTTTCAAAAATTTTAACGGTCACTTTTGAAAATGTATGGTGCCGAGCATACGAAACGTTAGGCTCGATTTCCGCCGCTCACTCGGGTCCGGGCTTTCCTCCCCGAGAGAGCGGCTGGACGCGTCGGTTTACCATTGTTGGTTTCAGCCAATGAGCTTACCGCCTGCAGATTTTCGTCTGGCAATGTTGTCGCATAAATTATCATATCAGAACAGAGTTGTGGAAAATGGCGGACAACGTGGAAAGGATGTGTGTGGTTTACGAGCGAGTTTTGACGACATTTAACATTGAGAGTTTAAAAGATTTACAGCGAGAGGCACTGGAAAAGTTGATTAGTGGCCGAGATGTCTTTGTTATTCAACTAACTGGGTCGGGAAAGTCCCAGATTTTTCAGTCCGCTCCGATGTGTTTCGACACAGTTAGTCCTTTGCTAACCAATGCGAAGTCAATCGCAATTGTGATTTCTCCTCTGGCTTCCCTTATGCAAGACCAAGTACGGTACCTTAAGTCTCTTGCAATCAGTGCGGAGTTCATCGGGGATGAACTGAAGAGCGATGAGGCTAAGCAACTGGTAGAACGCGGGGAATTTCAGGTCGTGTATGGCTCAGCAGAGGCGTTTTCCTCAACAAAACGATGGCGTGCTATGCTAAGCAGTGACGCTTACAAAAATAGATTGTCCGCCGTCCTTTGTTGCACCTCTTAACAGTGAAGGGCCGTTCTTCGCGCAAATTTTTTTGCATTCGTTGTTGACATCAGAACAAATTCGGTCCTTGATGGCTTTTTTGAGTTCAGCACTATCCATAACTGCGTCCGCGATCGACTTATAACTGCTTCCTAGCACCAAAGCTTTACCGAGCCGATGGAGATCCTTTGATAACACTCCGATTTACTCCCTGATTCATAAGTCACAATTGCCTGAAATAAAGAACATTTTTATAATTTTATTTGAGCCGAACAGGGAAGAAGGATAACGTGCACGTTCTGTCAAATAAATTGTAAACAAATAAATTTAATTAATTAGCGCTTACCTGTACTTCAGAAATATCTCCCTAGCAGTGGACTTCTGGCGTTTCCTTCACCAAAGGCGCATCTTGGACGGGACCAATGGGCCAAACTACTGGTAACTGAACAGGCATGGGACTTGGTTTGGGTCGAATCTCCCCAAATGACAAGCTTTTTGTGGCCTTTTTCCTTCCTTCATCCGTTACATGGCGAAGAGATTTCAACGGCGCAGCAACACTTGGCGAGATTGACGAGTTTGTGGAACGCCTCGCTTCGGCCGGTTATTTGCTGTAAACTTTTCTTTCAATGAATGCTGGAGAATTTTAATCTCCTCTCGGATCTTTTCAAGGCGCTCAACATCTCGATAGCAACGCTCGTTGTAGATGGTAACTGTCCATGTTTACACTCGAGAGAGGGACATCCATTATGCTGCAAATTCTGTTTCGCAAATCAGACACTTTTCCATTTAATCTAGTTTTCTTCCCAGAGTCGGGAAGCTCACAGCCACAGAATACGCATCCAGTATTCGTTTGAAATTTTTTGGGCGTATCCTCGCTTGCAAATTCGCCATCCATTACAACATTGCGTATTTGCGCGCGAAATAAGAGCCTGGTCCTCACTAGCGACGCAAGCATAAGCACAAGCATAAGCTTATGCGCCGGTGAGGACAGCCGTGACATAAGCATAAGAATATCAAAACCTTGCGTTCTTCTTATGCTTATGCCTATGCTTGTATTGCTGATATTTCCACTGAGGACATGGCTTAAATAAGGAACATTTGGAGTCTGATTTCACATCCGGTGACATCTGAGACGCATAAATTACAGACAAGGTCGCCGGGTCAAGCGTCCAGCCGTTCTCTCTCGGGGAGGAAAGCCCGGACCCGAGTGAGCGGCGGAAATCGAGCCTAACGAAACGTCAAGTCTATATAAAATGCGTTGGTTTACCATGTTTATCTCTGCTGTTTTTGTTTTATTTTTAATCTAGCTACGATGGCCTAACAACAAGAGTTTATAGAAATAATACTTTCTATGACTTCTTCCTGTTTGAAGGGTCCGCAGATTTAAAATGTGAAACCAGCAACAAAACCTATTTTTATTTAAAGTGCTACTACGATCAGAAAATCACGTTGTCTTTTTTCTTCAAATTTCGAAAGTGTGTTTGCTTAACACCCGACTTGCGAAATTTCAAGCTTTAATTTCAAGCAGAAGACTGTTAACTTTGAGTGCAACTTTTTAATTTAACGGTCCGCCATTACTCACTTTCGTAACTGACCGATTAGGCCTCGGAGAGCTGGATCCAAGATAAAATGACGTCATATGCTCACTGATTTAAAATTGCAGTGTGTGAATGCAGCTTATTAAGTATGTAAAACACGAGTTTGAGAGTCTGAAAGCTCAAAATTCCCGTGCTGCATACTAAATCAGCCGGGTTTACACACACTGCATTCTTACTCTTGTGAGCTTTTTACGCCATTTTGTCCTCGATCCAGTTCTCTCAAGATTTTGAAGCTAGTAATGGCGGATCACTAAATAGAAATCTTTCAGTCAAAATAAAAAACTGATTTCCTCAAATTAAAGCTTGAAATTTCGCGAGTCGGTTGTTAAGCAAACATGCTTCGAAATTTGAAGAAAAAACACAAGTGATTTTCTGATCGTAGTAGCACTTTAAAGTGCTACTATGATCAACTTTTTACCCCTTGATTTTTTCAGTTTATCACATGTGAATATCTGCATTGGTTCCAGCAGATATTTAAGTTTGAAAAATGTGTAAAATATCAAATAAGATGACTGATGACGTCTTAGTATCGACCCAAAATAACATCAGGTATACAAATAGAGCTATCTCGGTCATTTTGCAGCAGAGACCATTGAAACTTGGCAGGTTAATAGTGCTAAAGGCAACACACCTGCGGCTGTAAAAAAAATCGGTTCCCATGGCAACTCACTCTTTTCCAGTCCCCCCAAACTAATTTCAATATTTTACCATTGATTCTCAGCTCGAAGAACATTTAGCAAGGATGCGAACTCTACCTAACATATTTAAATGCTTGCTGGATCATGAAGATGAGGCACAATTGGCAAATATCAAAATTGAATTCTAAAGGTGGTCAGCAAAGCCCTTATTATCAGGGAGGTCTGGAACCCAGTATGTTGCCATGGTAACAATACTGGTAAGCTCATAATGTGAAACACATGTAGTAAAATCTTACTGCAAAGAATCAAGCATTTCTGATACAAATTAGCTGAGATATTTTTATTCATCATATTTGATCAAAATTCGGTTGAGTTTATGACGACCGGCTAGCTCAGTGGTAGAGCACCGGACTACCGTGCTGGAGGTCGCGGGTTCAAATCCCGGCCGGACCAACACTCAGGGTCTTTAAATAATTGAGGAGAAAGAGCTGCCTTTGTAATTACATCTGCAAACGGTTAGATTTTCTAGTGTTCTCGGATAAGGACGATAAACCGTAGGTCCCGTCTCACAAATCTTGTTCCTAATAAACTGTTGGACGTTAAAGAACCCACACACTGTTCGAAAAGAGTAGGGAACCTAGTTACCGGTGTGGTGGTCTATAGACCCTTTTCATAATGGCGCCCGACAAATTATTCTTTTATTCTTATGATAATGAGCCCTACTAGCCTCGTCAGCATGTGTAAAATTCAATAGAATTTTTACATTAAAGTGAGGTTAGTAGGGCTAATTAACACATATACAAAAGAATAATTAAAATCGTCCGCCATTATGAAAAAGGTCTATCTCTGTCTTTCACATGACATTCATGTCTGGGTTGGGTTGGTGCGTGAGATCAAATATGGACTGATAGCGGCTGCCAGAGGCGCCTTTACAAGCTGACGTCCCGATCTCACCATAGAGAAAAAATATATAGAGAAGGAATATATATAATAATATACATATGAAACTATGTGATACGTGCGATTTATAAAATATTTAAGATAGTACGCGCCCACTCCTTGGTCAAAAGGTGTGTTTAGATGAGAGTATGTAAACACGGTTCTGCTGTCACGCCGTTTGTGTTCCCATCAACTTTTCCCGGTACAATTTGAAAACATTTCAAAGCATTCGCAAGACTCATAAAGCAATTTTAAGTACAAATATGAAGAAAATAATAATAATAAAAGCGAAGTTAAGAGGACAACATGTGTAACAAAATAGGCAATAAACGTTTTTCGAGGTAATTTTTGCATTAAGCACTACTGACAATAAAATTCTCTGAAAGGCATTCTTTATTCAAATAAAATGTACACGAAAACCTACACCAAACTAAGCTTATATTCTACAGACTGTAAATGCCTTGCGCGGCCGATCGGTTGCCGTGTTTTGACTGTGAAGTTAGCGTAAAATGTATTTTCTCTGAGACCTTCTCAGTTTAACAATATACTACAACCTGGATCCGCTGCTTGGACTATGATTCCTACCCAGCAAAACTTCACAAGGCACGATGAGCGATTCAAATCCTCAACCAGTTGTTCTCGGGCTGCCAATTCGGGCAAGTTTACGCCACTTTCAGAAGCGGTCAGGTACAGTGCAATTCATTTCCAGCTTAAATGAACTTCTCATCTTGAAGTTCTTTCCTTACCGATTCGTATATTTTGAGCATTTCTTCTGGTCCTCGCCGAGCATTCGGTATTTTTCTGCACGATTTCAGAGGAATCAAAGCTTTGATCAACATGGCGCTCGCATGTGGCTTGCCAAAAATTTTGAACTTCATTTTGACTTTTATAACGCGAATTCTGATTGGTTCATGTGTTGTCAGTTGCGCGTTATGATTGGCTAGTGGGAAATTGTTCAGAGCGTGTATTGAGAAAATCTATTTCAATCAAGAAGTAAAAAACAAATGTTCCCTTCATTTGTCGAATTTCTTTTTAAAAATATTTTATAAAAGCAATAGACGACTTTTTTCCGTGTTTACATAGCCACATATAAACACTCGGGGGGTTGGGACAATTCTCGAAAGTTTTTCGAAACTGTTTCGAATTCTCCCAACCCCCGAGTGTTTATATGAGGCTATGTAAACACGGAAAAGTCCTCTATTGCTGAAATATAAAGCCATTACCATATACGTGCTCATCACTTGCTAATTTGCATATTTTAAAAACTTCAATATCTATGGAAAAAAAGAAGAGGTATTTGAAAATAGTAAGCAGCATTCTTCGTCTGCTACAGAGCACTTGTTTATATTTTAAAATGGCTTAGATAGGAAAGATGCGAATTTCGTCATTGTAGCGATGTAAATAAAAACAAATAATCCAGAATCGCTTATTGATCCTCCTGACGGCAAAAGATGCGCTGTTGGCTTAAGAGAATTTAACTTGTCTAAAAATTGTATTTGTCTGCTCATGTCCGCCTGGGTATCACTTGTTGACCCAGCGTCATCTAATTGAAGGAGAAAATAACAAGCCGGGAGTCCCACGTAATAGTCCCATTCACTACTTCAATCAGCTGTGTTAATGTTGCCAACATGGTTGTCCAGGTCAATCCGTTCT
Source organism: Pachyseris speciosa (assembly GCA_016490735.1). Classification (NCBI taxonomy): domain Eukaryota; kingdom Metazoa; phylum Cnidaria; class Anthozoa; order Scleractinia; family Pachyseridae; genus Pachyseris; species Pachyseris speciosa. The sequence goes on from JAEMWC010000268.1 coordinate 761,749, forward strand.
CCTCTCTGAATTTACGACTATCGTTAATTCTCAAATTGCTCTGAATTTACGATTATAGTTAATTTAGAACACTGACAGTCTGAAAGGAATTCTGGGTAGTCGGCATTTTTGTTGTAAAAGAACAATCCTTAGTGTTCGGACAGGACTCGAACCTACGACTCTTCGTTGACTAATCCTTTCGTCTAAACCACTAGACCTAGACTAGACCTAGTCTAAACCACTAGACTGGCTGAGCAAACCTCAATTTTTAAACATAATATAATTCATGCGCTTAGCCTATGTAATCACTCGCTTGAAAGTAATAATTGGAGAAAGTAAATGAAAAGGTCAACCACCAAATCTCAACAAAAAGCTAACCATTTAAAATAAGCGCTTACGCCTAATCAATGTACATAAATGATATTCTATGCAAGACTCTAATAAATATCTTTCAGATGCTATTTCCCGTCGTCTTGTTGTTAGGTGGTCTAGTGGTAACAAGGATTTACGAGTAGCGGTAGCTCTGGGTTCAAATCCAGTCCAAATAACATGGCTTTTTTTTGTTCTTTTCTGAAAAGTCCTGGGAAAGAGTGTTCTTAATTAACGATAATCTTAAATTCAGAGCAATTTTAGAATTAACGATAATCGTTTATTCAGAGAGGAGATCATGTCGTCCCGTGTAATGGTGATCAGGCCCGACAAGTCTCCGAGGGACGTGCGTTCAAATCCCGCCTTTTTTTTTTTTTCAATTTTATTGCCACTTAAAAGTTGTCCGTCTTTAGTCAACTTTGGAAATTGCTATTAACGTTTCACCAAAGCTAAGACTGTGTATCACACCAGCAATGTAAAGCTATTATCATCATCACCATCATCATCATCATCATCATCATTATTATTATTATTATAATTACTATTATTATTATTATTATTATTATTATTATTATTATTATTTGGGTCGATGAGGATTTCCATTCACTATTTCGTTATAAATAGAAAAGAGCAACATTTCCAAATTCCAATTCGATCGTGAATCTCGAGGGCTATGCACAGGTCTGTGAGTCAGACTGTTAGTATGACCCTCCTTAAACAAACAAACAAAGTTGATTATTATCTTATCTAGACGCTTTTCAACCAAACTTGCTCAAACTTGCTTATTTTGAAGTACCCTTTTAGGTGAGTATCGGTTTAGTTCAATTGCATTGATTTTCGATTAAGTTTGGATTCGTTCCCAAGCATTTACTCGTTAAGAAAGTGGCGACTTAGTTTATACTATGTGTAAGCTAGGTAATAATTGAAACATTAATAAAAGTTTTTATTTTTGTATTTTATTAGTTTTTTATCACTATAAACGAGCAAAATAAACTAAGGTACGAAAGGAACACAAATGTTACAAATCTTATGAAATATAATATATATCTTTTATTTCGTTTGTTTCAGCAATAGCATCAACATCGAGTTCTTCCCAATTGCCATTCTCTGTTTCGCTTCCTCGTAAGTAATTTCCAGATTCCGCCAACAAAGCTAAGACTGTGTATCACACAATCAATGTAAAGCTAATATCACCATCATGATCATCATCATCATCATCATTATTATTTGTATTATTGTTATTATTTGGGTCGATGAGGATTTCCATTCACTATTTGGTTGTAAATACAAAAAAGCAATATTTCCAAATTCCAATTCGATCGTGAACTTTGATGGCTATCTACACGTCTGTTAGTCATAGACTGTTAGTGTCACCCTTGTTAAACAAACAAACCAAGTGGATTATTATCTTATCTAGCAGCTTTTCAATCAAAATTGCTCAAACTTGGTGAAACTCCTTATTTTGAGGTACCCTTTAAGGTGAGTATCGTTTTAGTTCAATTTCATTGATTTTCGATTAAGTTTGGATTCGTTCCCAAGCATTTACTCGTTAAGAAAGTGGCCACTTAGTTTATACTATGTGTAAGCTAGGTAATCATTGAAACATCAACAAAAGTTTTTTATTTTATTTTATTACTTTTTTATCATTATAAAGGAGCAAAATAAACTAAGGTACGCAAGAAACACGAATGTTAGAAATCTTATGAAATATAATATATATTTTTATATCGTTTGTTTCAGCAATAGCATCAAGATCGAGTTCTTCCCAATTGCCATTCTCTGTTTCGCATCGTGGTAAGTAATTTCCAGATTGCGCCGACAAAGCTAAGACTGTGTATCACAAAACCAATGTAAAGCTATTATCACCATCACCATAACCATCACCATCATCATTAGCATCATCATCGTCTTCATCATCATCATCATCATAATTATTCTTACTATTATTATTATTATTATTATTATTATTATTATTATTATTATTTGGGTCGATGAGGATTTCCATTCACTAATTGGTTATTAGTAGAAAAGAGAACCATTTCCAAATTCCAATTCGATTGTAAATCTCGAGGGCAATGCACAAGTCTGTGAGTCATAGACTGTTAGTATGACCCTCGTTAAACTAACAAACAAAGTTGATTATTATCTTATCTAGCAGCTTATCATTCAAAATTGCTCAACTTGGTGAAAATCCTTATTTTGAGGTACCCTTTAAGGTGAGTATTGCTTTACTTCAACTTCATTGATTTTCTTTTAAGTTTGGATTCGTTCCCAATCATTTACTCGTTAAGAAAGTGGCGACTTACTTTATACTATGTGTAAGCTAGGTAATCATTAAAACATTAATAAAAGTTTTTATTTTTTTATTTTATTAGTTTTTTATCGTTATAAACGAGCAAAATAAACTAAGGTACGCAAGGAACACGAATGTTAGAAATCTTATGAAATATAATATATATCTTTTATTTCGTTTGTTTCAGCAATAGCATCAACATCGAATTCTTCCCAATTGCCATTCTCTGTTTTGCATCCTGGTAATTTATTTCCAGATTCCGCCACCAAAGCTAAGACTGAGTATCACAGAAGCAATGTAAAGCTATTATCACCATCACCATCATCATCATCATCATCATCATCATCATCATCATCATCATCATCATCATCATCATCATCATTAATATTATTATTATTTGGGTCGATGGGGATTTCCATTCACTATTATGTTATAAATAGAAAAGAGCAACATTTCCAAGTTCCAATTCGATCGTGAATCTCGAAGGCTATGCACAGGTCTTTGAGTCATCGACTTTCATCATCATCATCATCATTATCATCATCATTATTATTATTATTATGATTTGGCTCGATGAGGATTTCCATTCACTATTTGGTTATAAATACAAAAAAGCAATATTTCCAAATTCCAATTCGATCGTGAACTTTGATGGCTATCTACACGTCTGTTAGTCATAGACTGTTAGTGTCACCCTTGTTAAACAAACAAACCAAGTGGATTATTATCTTATCTAGCAGCTTTTCAATCAAAATTGCTCAAACTTGGTGAAACTCCTTATTTTGAGGTACCCTTTAAGGTGAGTATCGTTTTAGTTCAATTTCATTGATTTTCGATTAAGTTTGGACGCATTCCCAAGCATTTACTCGTTAAGAAAGTGGCGACTTAGTTTATACTATGTGTAAGCTAGGTAATCATTAAAACATTAATAACATGTTTTATTTTTGTATTTTATTAGTTTTTTATCATGATAAACGAGCAAAATGAACTAAGGTACGCAAGGAACACGAATGTTAGAAATCTTATGAAATATAATATATACTTTTTATTTCGTTTGTTTCAGCAATAGCATCAACATCGAGTTCTTCCCAATTGCCATTCTCTGTTTCGCATCCTGGTAAGTAATTTGCAGGTTCCGCCACCAAAGCTAAGACTTTGGATCACAGAAGCAATGTAAAGCTATTATCACCATCACCACCACCACCATCATCATCATCATCACCTTAATCATCATCATCATCATAATTATGATTATTATTAATATTTGGGTCGATGAGGATTTCTATTTATTATTTGGTTGTAAATAGAAAAGAGCAACATTTCCAAATTCCAGTTCGATCGTGAATTTTCAGGGCTATACACAGGTCTGTGAGTCATAGACTGTTAGTTTCACCCTCCTTAAACAAAGAAACAAAGTTAATTATTATGTTATCTAGCACCTTTTCAATAAAAATTGCTCAAACGTAGTGAAACTCCTTATTTTGAGGTACCCTCTTAAGTGAGTATCGGTTTAGTTCAATTGCATTGATTTTCGATTAAGTTTGGATTCGTTCCCAAGCATTTACTCGTTAAGAAAGTGGCGACTTAGTTTATACTATGTGTAAGCTAGGTAATCATTAAAACATTAATAAAAGTTTTAATTTTTTTATTTTACTAAGGTACGCAAGGAACACAAATGTTAGAAATCTTATGAAATATAATATATATTTTTTATTTCGTTTGTTTCAGCAATAGCATCAACATCGAGTTCTTCTCAATTGCCATTCTCTGTTTTGCATCCTGGTAAGTAATTTCCAGATTCCGCCACCAAAGCTAAGACTGTGTATCACAGAAGCAATGTAAAGCTATTATCACCATCACCATCATCATCATCATCATCATCACCATCATCATCATCATAATTATTATTATTGTTATTATTTGGGTCGATGAGGATTTCCATTCACTATTATGTTATAAATAAAAAAGAACATTTCCAAGTTCCAATTCGATCGTGAATCTCGTGGGCTATGCACAGGTCTGTGAGTCATAGACTGTTAGTATCACCATCGTTAAACAAACAAACAAATTTGATTATTATCTTATCTAGCACCTTTTAAATCAAAATTGCTCAAACTTGGTGAAACTCCTTATTTTGAGGTACCTTTTAATTTGAGTATCGGTTGAGTTCAATTTCATAGATTTTCGATTAAGTTTGGATTTGTTCGCAAGCATTTACTCGTTAAGAAAGTGGCGACTTAGTTTATACTATGTGTAAGCTAGGTAATCATTGAAACATTAATAAAAAGTTTCACTTTTTTATTTTATTAGTTTTTTATCATTATTAACGAGCAAAATAAACTAAGGTATGCAAGAAACACGAATGTTAGAAATGTAATAAAATATAATATATGTTTTTTTATTTCGTTTGTTTCAGCAATACCATCAGCATCGAATTCTTCAAAATTGCCATTCTCTCTTTTGCATCCTGGTAAGTAATTTGAAGATTCCGCCACCAAAGCTAAGACTGTGTATCATAGAAGCAATTTAAACCTAATATCATCATCATCATCATTATTTTTATTTGGTGTGATGAGGATTTCCATTCACTATTTGGTTATAAATACAAAAAAGCATCATTTCAAAATTCCAATTCGATCGTGAATTTTGAGGGCTATGCACAGGTCTGTGAGTCAGACTGTTAGTATGACCCTCCTTAAACAAACAAACAAAGTTGATTATTATCTTATCTAGACGCTTCTCAACCAAACTTGCTCAAACTTGCTTATTTTGAAGTACCCTTTTAGGTGAGTATCGGTTTAGTTGAATTTCATTGATTTTCGATTAAGTTTGGATTCGTTCCCAAGCATTTACTCGTTAAGAAAGTGGCGACTTACTTTATACTATGTGTAAGCTAGGTAATCATTAAAACATTAATAAAAGTTTTTATTTTTGTATTTTATTATTTTTTTATCATGATAAACGAGCAAAATAAACAAAGGTACGCAAGGAACAGGAATGTTAGAAATCTTATGAAATATTATATATATTTTTTATTTCGTTTGTTTCAGCAATAGCATCAACATCGAATTCTTCCCAATTGCCATTCTCTGTTTTGTATCCTGGTTAGTAATTTCCAGATTCCGCCACCAAGGCTAAGACTTTGTATCACAGAAGCAATGTAAAGTTATTATCACCATCACCACCACCACCACCATCATCATCATCATCATCATCATCATCATCATCATAATCATCATTATTATTATTTATATTTGGGTCGATGATGATTTCTATTTACTATTTAGTTATAAATAGAAAAGGGCAACATTTCCAAATTCCATTTCCATCGTAAATCTCAAGGGCTATGCACAAGTCTGTGAGTCATAGACCGTTAGTATGACCCTCGTTAAACAAAGAAACAAAGTTGATTATTATGTTATGTAGCACCTTTTCAATCAAAATTGCTCAAACTTGGTGAAACTCCTTATTTTGAGGTACCCTTTAAGGTGAGTATCGTTTTAGTTCAATTTCATTGATTTTCGATTAAGTTTGGACGCATTCCCAAGCATTTACTCGTTAAGAAAGTGGCGACTTAGTATCACAGAAGCAATGTAAAGCTATTATCACCATCACCACCACCACCACCATCATCATCATCACCATCATCATCATCATCATCATAATCATCATTATTATTATTATTATTATTATTATTTAGGTCGATGAGGATTTCTATTTACTATTTGGTTATATATAGAAAAGAGCAACATTTCCAAATTCCAATTCTATCGTAAATCTCAAGGGCTATGCACAAGTCTGTGAGTCATAGACTGTTAGTATGACCCTCGTTAAACAAAGAAACAAAGTTGGTTATTATGTTATCTAGCAGCTTTTCAATCAAAATTGCTCAAACGTGGTGAAACTCCTTATTTTGAGGTACCCTTTTAAGTGAGTATCGGTTTAGTTTAATTTGATTGATTTTCGATTAAGTTTGGATTCGTTCCCAAGCATTTACTAGTTAAGAAATTGGCGGCTTAGTTTATACTATGTGTAAGCTAGGTAATCATTGAAAGATTAACAATAATTTTTTTATTTTTTTATTTTATTAGTTTTTTGTCATTATAAACGAGCAAAATAAACTCAGGTACGCACGGAACACAAATGTTATTGTTTTTCGTTTGTTTCAGCAATAGCATCAACATCGAGTTCTTCCCAATTGCCATTCTCTGTTTCGCATCCTGGTAAGTAATTTCCAGATTCTGCCACCAAAGCTAAGACTGTGTATCACAGAAGCAATGTAAAGCTATTATCGCCATCACCACCATTATCATCATCTTAGTCATCATCATAATTATCATTATTATTATTATTATTATTTGGGTAGATGAGGATTTCCATTTACTATTTGGTTATAAATAAAAAAGAGAAACATTTCCAAATTCGAATTCGATCGTGAATCTCGAGCTCTACGCAGAGGTCTGTAAGTCATAGACTGTTAGTATCACCCTGGTTAAACAATAAAACAAAGTTGATTGTTATGTTATCTAGCAGCTTTTCAATTAAAATTGCTCAAACTTGGTGAAACTCCTTATTTTGAGGTACCCTTTTAGGTGAGTATCGGTTTAATTCAATTTCATTGATTTTCGATTAAGTTTGGATTCGTTCCCAAGCATTTACTCGTTAAGAAAGTGGCGACTTAGTTTATACTATGTGTAAGCTAGGTAATCATCATCATTATTATTATTAATATTTGGCTTGATGAGGATTTCCATTCACTATGTGCTTATAAATAGAAAAGAGCAAGATTTCCAAATTCCAATTCGATCGTGAATCTTGAGGGCTATGCACAGGTCTGTGAGTCATAGACTGTTAGTATGACCCTCTTTAAACAAACAAACAAAGTTGATTATTATGTTATCTAGCAGCTTTTTAATCAAAATTGCTCAAACTTGGTAAAACTCCTTATTTTAAGATAGCCTTTTAGGTGAGTAACGGTTTAGTTCAATTTCGTTGATTTTCGATTAAGTTTGGATTCGTTCCCCAGCATTTAATCGTTAAGAAATTGGCGACTTAGTTTATACTATGTGTAAGCTAGGTAATCATTGAAACATTAATAAAAGTTTTTAAATTTTTTATTTTTTTAGTTTTTTATTATTATAAACGAGCAAAAAAAACTAAGGTACGCAAGGAACACGAGTGTTAGAAATCTTATGAAATATAATTTATACCGCGAAGAAGTCAGCTAAAATAAATTTTCCTGAACTTCTGTGCGTCGCGTGCCCTCGGCAAGCTTGGTTTGTCGGATGAAAGACACAGTACAAGATTGTTGGGATTAATTAGCCACGATCGTGGCTTTTAATCACTTTTTAAAATAAGCCTGACAATGTGATGACAGGCCGTTATGGAAAATACATTCATACGACAAAGGTGGGGATAGATAACCGCCACCTGATAAGAAAAATCAGAAAGGAGGCAGCCGGGGTGGTGGAGAGAGTTAAAAATAAATTGAGTGACGAGCACTGATGTTCGTACGACGGCTAGGAGTTTAAGGAGGACTTGCTCAATGAGCGACACTCCTTTTGACTACTTGAGATCGAGGTTGAACTTTAGTCACATATTTGCCTCCTCGTGATCACGGCATGTCTCAAATGAACGGTTGCTTGTTCGCATACAAAGATCAATTATTCGTCCCTCATAATTGGGGCTTATATGTTTTTTTTATTTCGTTTGTTTCAGCAATAGCATCAACATCGACTTCTTCCCAATTACCATTCTCTGTTTTGCATCCTAGTAAGTAATTTCCAGATTCCGCTACCAAAGCTAAGACTGTGTATCACAGAAGCAATGTAAAGCTATTATCACCATCATCATCATCATCATCATCATCATCATCATCATTATTATTATTATTATTATTATTTGGGTAGATGAGGATTTTCATTCACTATTTGGTTATAAATAGAAAAGAGCAACATTTCCAACTTCCAATTCAATCGTGAATCTCGAGGGCTATGCACAGATCTGTGAGTCATAGTCTGTTAGTATCACCCTCATTAAACAAACAAACAAAGTGGATTATTATCTTATCTAGGAGCTTTTCAATCAAAATTGCTCAAACTTGGTGAAACTTCTTATTTTGAGGTACTCTTTTAGTTTTTTATCATTATAAACTAGTTAAATAAACTAAGGTATGCAAGGAACACGAAGGTTAGAAATCTAATGAAATATAATATATATTTTTTATTTCGTTTGTTTCAGCAATAGCATCAACATCGAGTTCTTCCCAATTGCCATTCTCTCTTTTGCATCCTGGTAAGTAATTTCCAGATTCCGCCACCAAAGCTAAGACTGTGTATCACAGAAGCAATGTAAAGCTATTATCACCATCATCATCATCATCATCATCATCATCATCATCGTTATTATTTATATTATTGTTATTATTTGGGTCGATGAGGATTTGCATTCACTATTTGCTTATAAATAGAAAAGAGCAATATTTACAAATTCCAATTCGATCTTCAATCTCGAGGGCTATGCACAGGTCTGTGAGTCATAGACTGTTAGTGTCACCCTCGTTAAAGTGTCTATATCGTCTTCTATTTTTTTTTTTTTGTGGTTCTGGTATATACATAAGAAGTAGATAGCTGTTCAAAATTGTTTTTCGAATTCCGCCGTGTTGTTGCCCTGAAATCGTCGTTCAAATTTCCCGCTTGAGCCACGCCCATCAAACTTGACTGAGCTAGTAAGGGGCGTGGGTCTATTCCTGATCTGACGGCACAAACTGATTTGTACCTCATTAAGTCTTTGTAAACATGCATGCAAAGCAGTTTGTGACGTCAGATCAGGAATATACCCATGCTCCTTACTAACTCGGTCAAGTTTGACGGGCGTGGCTCAAGCGGGAAATTTGAACGACGATTTCAGGGCAAAAACACGGCGAAATTCGAAAAAACCTTTTTGAACAGCTATCTACTCCTTACGTATATATCAGAACCACCATAAACCAGAAGATGATATAGACACTTTAAACAAACAAACAAACAAAGTTGATTATTATGTTATCTAGCAGCTTTTCAACCAAACTTGCTCAAACTTGGTGAAACTCCTTATTTCGAGGTACCCTTTTAGGTGAGTATCGGTTTAGTTCAATTTCATTGATGTTCGATTAAGTTTGGATTCGTTCCCAAGCATTTACTCGTTAAGAAAGTGGCGACTTAGTTTATAGCGGAGCTCCGGCGGCCCGAAGGGGCTCGTGGGTCCGTACGCACGACGACGACGACGACGACGACGACGACGGAGTCGCTGAATAATTAATAATATCCTAATAATAATTATAATAATCCAACTTGGCAGCCATACTCCACCTGGGCCTGCTGAGCAGCTACTTTACAGGGTACGTCTTTGATACCTGACATCCATCTTATAGCCAATTGACACCTGTCAAAACAAGGTATCTGCTGACCAGTGTCAGGTGACCATATCGCGGGCTCAAGTTAAGACCTCATCGAAGTCAGCTGTTTTTTTGAAGTTGACCGCTGACTAGGTATTTGCTTTCGATTGGATCGCAGGCTCAAGCCAGGTGTGGGACACTCAAACCAAATCGAGGCTTTTAAATTTTTCGCGCGCCTTCTGAGGCTCGTAATTTCACATTCAGTTGGTTTCTTTATTTTGAGCAAAACAACTTCATCTTCTTCGATCGAAGTGTGTCTTTCGCGTAAAAAGCATAAAAATCAAGAACTTGTCAAAAGATACTCCGGAAGGTGAATGTTCAAGTGATGAAAGGAAGGACGAAAGATTTTTCTCAGGAATTTGGATCGATTGTGCGGTTGAAAAAAGTATAATTCAACGCTTCAAGGGCTTTCACTTCAGCGCGGCATTTTGCATCTCATCAAGAAAAGTCACTTAACAGTTCACCGGTATTAATGGGAGGAATGAGTAGCTCAAACTCTGTGGAATAAGCCCTTTTTTTGGACAAACCGTTTGCTATTTTTGCGGATGCTTGTTTTTACTTTACTGAAGCTTACGTATTTTGAAGTGGTAGAAACCTCTACAACACAGCGCAGGACAGTGAGGTAAATTAAATAAATCGTTGTTACTTTTGTTCAGGAATGAAACTTGTATTTTTCTCTCGAATGGATATAACTAACTATCATCTGAACTCGTTTTGGACGCAAAGAAGTAGTTGAATTGTTTGTTTGTTTGTTTGTTTGTTTTTGTCACATTGTTTTCTTTGCAAACGAACGAGTGTTTTTACTCGGCTTGGCTGACTGTTTCTCGACCTTGGTACCTCAACAGCGTTAAGAAATTTTTGCCCTTATCTTAATAACACGTAATCACAATGAGTCCTCGTAAAATTTAGCATTAAAGGCGGAAACTCAAGCTCGAGTATAAAAAAAAGCCGATCAAATGCATGTGCATGTGCACGTCTCAAAATCTGACATAAAGTTGTCAAAATGCTGTCAAAAATGTCAAAGACCAGCGCGCTTCACTCGTCATTTGAAAAACGTTTTAGAGATCTTCGTCGAAAGCGGCCTGTAAACAACAATATTAAGTTTCGCCGTCTATAAACATGTCGTCTTAATTTGTTTGAACCGGTAAGAATCAGCGTTTGGATGTAAAAACACGGAAATGGGTTGACTGGCTGGGCTGGCTTTGATAAATTTTATATTGGACGGGTCTGCGAGAGACTGAATGCTGGCGTGGTTTGGCAAGCGCTTTCTTCGTTAACTGGATGACGCTTTGCCACTGAGAATCATTAATTGATGAAGGTTCTTCGGAAGACATGGGAAGTACCAGTAAAACTATCAAAGCTCTTTAGCGTTTTGTGTCAGCCAAGGAAAGATTTTGTGGGAAATGGCGCTATTATTCAGCTCTTTCGCGTTCCGAGTGATTGCTGCCTCAGTGATTCCTATGGACTGCTCTAAAGGATCACTAAAGGATCAGGTGTGGACCTCTTTTTTGTCTTTTCTACGGACATTTATGTCAAAATGTCAATTAATTTCTCCACCTTCTCCAAGAATCTTCGAAGAAATATTATTCGCATTGTGCTTTGTTTTCTTGTAATACTTATGTTTGTTGTTCTGTTGTTTCTGAACCGCGGTCAATTCCTGTTGACTGCTCTTAACGATCAGTTTTTACCCTTTATTGTCTTTTCTACGGGCATTTATGTCAAAATAAATACCGATTTTTCTAGATTAATCAGTACAAGCTATTTTTATTACAAGCTAGTCTTGTTTCATTTCTCCACCTTCTCCTTCTTCGAGCAAAACACTCGCATCGTACTTTGCTCACTTGTAGTGTTTTTTTTTTTTTATAAGCTTTGAATTCCGTTATGCTTTCATCTGAAAGTAGTTAGGACTCACGAATGTCTGTCTTTTTTTTTTTTTTTTTTTTGCAAACGTTTGCTATCGAAAACTCTTCGTTTTCCCTGCTGCTGCTCAATTGTTTTGGACATTAATTAAACTGGCCCAAATAAAGCCATGCGAAGTTGCTCGGTGAGAGTGTGCAGCTCCGTTTCTAGGCTTGGCTTGGCTAAATATATAGACGGTTGAAGGCGCTTCCTGGGCCAACGAAAGATGTAGAACGACCAAAAGGATCACTGATGATTCACAGTCCTGATTCGGCAAATAATAAAAACCAGTTAAAAAGAGACCGAAAATGGACAACTTTTGGTTCAAAAAGATAAAAAATTTAAAAATTTATGAATAAAAAATGTTTCGGTCTCTCGACCTTCGTCAGTTACAAACAGAATGTAAAAAACCTACGACTTAAATACGCTTTTACAACAATGGTTACAAATTACATACAGGTTACGTAACTCAGACAATGATAGTGGTAACGAAAATGAAACGAAAAACAATAGGTGTACAAAAAGTATGGAACAACTACGGTAAATTAACAGGATGCGAAATAACAAAAATAATAGAACTAGTGATAAATGTTATGTAATTGTCGCAGCGCAACAGGTTCCCCATCGAGGGCCTCTGAATCATCATACCTGTCAGTATCATAACAAAATCCCTAAAGAGGGCCCTTAAACAATAAGTAATAATTTCCCAACAAAGAGCCTATGAATGACCTGGCTAGCACAAAAATAACAGAATCCCCAAAAGAGGGCCCCTGAGCGCTGAAACAACTACAAGCGCTAAAGATTACAATTAATGAGTCGGTACGCCCTGACTTATTAAAATATATAGAAAAATAAATTCACTGCCAATACGCACCTTAAGAAAATCGCAACCTATTGTCCAAACTCTGCTGAAATTAAGTATAATGGATGCGAATTTTTTGAATGAAATTCTTGTCTTTTATTAAGTCCATATGGTGAAAGGGAAAACAACTGCGCACTCCAGTATGCTTCTTTCGTAATTAATAACTGTTCAGTGTTTTCGGACGTGTTAGTTTGGATTTGATCGATACATTGAAATGTAAAGTCCGATAGCACGTGTGGAGTTCGGTTGAAGTATGTGGCGACCTCGCAAGTCTTCTTATTGGTTTTCATGGACGATTTGTGATTTCTAAATCTAACTTTAAATTCCGTGGTGGTCGAGCCAACATACTGGAGATTGCATTTCTTACAATGAACCAAATAAATCACATTTGAGCAATTACACGAAAGTTTCTGCCGAACAAAATAGGTTTTACCAGTTTGTGCGCTAGAAAAAGTTTGGGATTTGACAAAGAAGTTCTTGCAAAGATCGCATCTAGATTTATCACATGTGAAACAGCCGGCTGTGGATGCTGTATTTGATTGAAGCGAGCTCTTACCGCACTTAGAAGGTGCCAAAATTTCTTTGAGGTTCTTAGGTCTGCGAAAAGACGAAATAATAGAATTCGGTGGGAAAAGCTCCCTAAGTTTTGGAGATGAAAGCAAAAGATGAATATGCTTTTTGATTAACCCATTAATAGACGGTAAATTGGGATTATATGTGAGAACAAAAGGAAAAATCTTTTTAGACTCCTTGACTTTGGCTTTAAGTAAGTCATTTCTCGGAATATTCGCTGCCCTAAAAAATTCACGTGAGACCAATTCCGCCGAATATCCCCGTTCAATTAGATAGCCTTTGTACTCCTCAAGTCTTTTGGCGAGAAAATCGTCCTCAGAACAGTTCCTACGTAGTCTCGAGGCGACCCCAAAGGGGATCGCTTTGAAAACATGTTTTCAAAGCGATGAACGTTATCAACTCCCAGAACCTCAAGCCCGCTCAAATGGTTAAAACGTCATCAACTGCCAGAACCTCAAGGGCGCTCATTTTAGCCAACTCGAGATTTCGTCTAGTATATGGACTAGATGATAATACTGTCAGCAATTTGTATATATACGGGCGGAATACAATGATGACTCCTCGGGTTTTAGTGCATGGCCTCTGGGCCAAAACCCTGCGGGGGTAATCAGTAAGAATAATACTTGGAAGCAGCTTGAGAACAAAATAGTTTGTTAAGTTAATAGTGCCAATGCTTATTGCACTCGCTTCGTTGAACAAACGGAGGGAAATGGCTTAGTCCTGTTCTCTTTGAAATCTGAGCATTGACAGCAAAGCATGGACCACCGTCCTAAATACCAAGGACGACCATGTTAAATAGTATATAAACATAAAATGCTAAAGATGCAGCATTTCCAGAAACTATTTTTTTTTCTATAACCGATGGCATGGATGTGGTAGATTAGAGTCGCCGATTAATTAAAATTTCGATTTCGTGCCTGGACAAGACTGAATGCAAAACAAATGGATGGATGCCTCGCTTGGTTTCACTGGCATGTTATTACATAAGATTTCATTCCCAGGAGCAAAATTTGGAACCAGGCACGTGTTCTTCAAAACTTGGGAAACATATTGGCCTTATAAACTATTTCACGTGCACAATGCCTACAGACCCGATGCAAAAACGGCTGCCTTTAAACTGTTCTTTTAATCGTATTCAAGCTAGCGTCTCTAATTTCGTTGTTGAGTTAAAAGAAATTCTAAAGAATTTGTTATCTATTTGAGTCTGAATAGTTAATTTTGAAGCGGAAAATGTTTAGAAAATTACAAGATTGATAAAGAAATTGGGTTACTTTCCTCAAAAACTTACCACCAGACGATGGGAAGTGGATTTGAAAAATACTTTCTGGAATCGACACATTTTCGGGTGTTTGGAGAAACGGGCCTCAGGACCCAGTTTTTCAAAAGACGATTATTAAAGCTCGACCCAAGAAGATTAATGTGAGATCTGATTTCATTTCGTCGCCTATGGTTACATATATTAAAATAAATAAATAAATAAAACAAAAACAACATTTTTGCCCTTCAGTTCTGGCTCAGACGTTTTGTTCTTCTGGCTCAAAAGCAGCCTTCAAGAACATTTCGAACGAGGGAGAGGAATAAAAACCTCGGCAACATGTAATCAGAGGTGGATATTAAGTGTTAATCGGCTTTCGAAGAACCGTTGACCAAGGTTTACAATTAGATCCGGTCCACAGGAACGATTCAAACGTTTCATCTGTATAAAGGTGCATCAGCTGAAGGGTTCCCTCTGACAACTGTAAGGGTTGATTAAGCAGTCTGAAATCAATTATTTTATGCTTTGCCTTTTAACTACTGTATGCCTCATGTATAGGTAATGACAAGACAGTTTTGCAGAGCTTTATTGAGTCTAATGAGGTGACTGATGTTTACTAACTTAGCTAGTTTCCGGGTCGATTTTATGCTTGACCTCCCTTGCTTTGTGTCTGACTACTTTGGTTTGAATTTTAGATCGAATTCCCATAGCTAGCCGTGATATATCAATTATGTTCCCCGAGCAGGAAACATGAGATTATAGTTTGTAGACCCGAACGTGGCGTACGAACAAGAGAAGAAAGCTGTGCGATTTCGATTTCCCAAAATGGCTGCTAGAGGATGTTTGCTGTTATTACTCGCGATACCGTTCGCACAAGCAGGTTAGTTGGTTTTGACAGTCTGTAATTACTGCTTTGATGTATGCTTCGGCGTAAACAACTTTATCTTACAATACGGTGTAAGCTCAGTTGCTATGCTTCCTGACTTTGCCGGGCTTGATGATTCTTCGAACACACTAGTCTTTTAGCCTTTTGAATTCATCTCCAACAATACCATTCACCAACGTTAATAAACAGTGCCCTAGCTTCACAAATTCTCGCTACGAAGGTATGGTGCAATAAGCTCTGGGCCCGGGTGTGAAACGAGCTTGTGGCTTAAGTTAATGCTGAAAGTTTACGTGTTCACAAAGTCGCAGCACAGAGATCGTCGAAAATAAATAATTTAAAGAGAAAAAAAGCGGTCGATTGTCATAATGTTTCTTTAAAATTCCGCACCTGTAAAACAGTAATTCATTTGTGCAGTGGCGTGGGAATCATTGTGAGGAGGACTTAGCCGATTATCTGTAACCTTTGATCAGCGCCCGCTACTTTGATTTTACCACAATCTACTCAGGGAATATCACTGGTGGCGTATAGTCTCACAAACTGTCAGCGCCGACCAGTATCGAGTTCTTGGGCGAAGCTCTCTTTATGCTATTTCCGTTTGGTTTCATATACAACCCTTAAAAAGCCTCGGGATCGCAGAGAAAAAAAATAGTCTCACCGCTGCAAACTCTAAAATTCGCCTTGTGACAAAACTTCCGTACTTTCATCGTAAGAGTATTACACGCGTTTCTCTGTCCCTCTCTAGTATTTGCTGTGAACTGACCGCCAGCCTCCGTAGCATCCTGTTCGAAGTTTCTTGTGTGAACACAACTCATTTGAACATGTCCAACTTTGGCCAATTCATGAATTGTAAGAGTAATAGAAGCGCTGGTATTTTTCTTTCTTTTCTTTTCTTTATTTTTCTTTGTGTGCTGAGAACCTACCAGGCTTGCCACCTTATTGCAGACCTCAGTTGTGCGACAGCAATCGTACGACCACTTCAGCATGTTAAACTTTGGTCCATTAATAGAAAGATTCATGGATGCATGCGCTGCTCTTTTATTTAGTTGCTATAACCCATGAGGATCAGTACATTATTTCAGGCCTTTTGCGTTTGCAAGCGCACGGTCACTTCAGTTGAACTTGATTATTGGAACCGTTGCTCTCTCTCGTTTTTTGCTCTTTATTTATGTTAACCTACCATGTGGATTTGCAGCAGACTATTTCAGGCCTCGTGCTTTGACTTTACCGACATCGGCTAAGGAAATATTAATAGTGGCGTACTTAGTAGTCTCGATTAATCAGTGGCTCGGAAACTCACATTAAGGTCAAGTAGTAGAACCTGAGATCAGGTTTTGAAAAGAGCAAAGTTAGTCAGTGGTCCGTTAACTTCGGCAGCTGAGGGCACAGAAATCGCTATGACTGCAGTCGAGCAAAGTTTAATATCAAATTTTGTTGTAATAAAGGAAACTTTGGAGAGAAACAAGCTCAGCCTGTTTGATTCGGCAAAAACGAGTGTCGTGGACTTGAAACGTAAGTTCACTACACGGCAAATTCATAACATGTCTTAATAGTGGACTTTCTTGAGATAGTCTCAATATTCTAATCGGCAAATTCTTCACAATAACAACTAAATCACTACTCCAAAGAATACTTAGTGTTTACTAATCGTACACACATTGTAGCATCTAACAAGTTTCCCTCGAGAGAATTTATAATTTTTTTTTGGTAGTAACTCCATATATGGAGAAGATAAGTGCCCCAGCCTATTAACTGCCCAAAATGTGTTGAATTAAGGTGGAGGGTATCAGTTTCCCTTGCGTGGAGAGTCTGGCCACTAGAGCGCTTCATACTTTATACACGCGAGATTTGAACGAAGAACGGAAACAACAAAAAACAAATATGGTAGCCTGTGTACATCCACCTCCTCCCCTCAAATAAATCGGGGAGAGAGACGTCTGTGTAACGCCAACGCTAATCTTGTTCCAGACCACGGGTGGTTTCCCCGGAATGTCGTGGACAATTTCTGATTGGTTGTTATGTTGATGCCATGACGTAAGTAGTTACTCGGGCTTCCCGCGTCTCGCGGGTCGCCCAGGTCTAAAATTACCGACGGTTCTTCTTTTTCTTCGTCGTCGAGTTTCATCCACAAAGCTCACTTCCGGCGTTTCCGCGCAAGCGCTATTTATTTTTAACAACTCACAACAGCAAGAATGATGCCTGTTGTCACGTATCGGAAAATGCCAATTCACCTTGTGTCTTTTGAAGTCTGAACATACAATATGTTAAGAGAAGTGTCTATGCGAATGTTTGCAAGTTCAACGGCGAGAAGAAAGCTTTTATATCGAGGCATGTTCGTCTTCCTTGAAAATTTCACTTATAAGCGCGAACTTTGTTGACGACACAATTATGAGCTGATTTATCGGAAGTGAGAAAAACAGACACTTTTGTTGGAATAAATTTGGCCACGGTTGTGGCAAGTTTAATTGACAAATCAGCAAACTCATTAAACAGCAATTAAAGTTAAATTCCTTAATCTGATCATAAGTGGGGCGAAAAATTCCGCCACAAGCCACACTATGTGGCTGGACCCCCAACAAAAACAAAGCTCGCACTCGGGAAACCGAAATTTAAACTTTACCCTGGTAAACTTTAATGGAATTAGGATCATAAAATATGATTGTAACAAAGTGCAAATCCGTGCTAAGATGCAGGCCCAAAGACGGACCGTCTCAGAACCCGTAGCATAATAGCAGCCCCTGTCTGAACGACAATGCTGCAACAACCGAGCATAAAAATTGTAACTAAACGCCAAATGGTGATCACCCACTAACAATAACTGAATTAGTAACTACTGCGTGCCGAGTCGCGGCCCATTGTCCGATCGACGGAAAGCTAGCACGCAATGCTAGGTGGTGACAGCATAATAGTAGCCCCAGTCTGAACTACAATGCCGCAACACGACAAAATGAAAACCGAACAGAAAAAATGTAACTAAACATCAAATGGTGATCACCCACGAAAAATAATGGAATTGGTAACGATTGCGTGCCGCGTCGCGGCCCATTGTCCGATCGACGCAATGTCAGCACGGAATGCTAGGTGGTGACAGCATAATAGCAGCCCCTGTCTTAACTATGATGCTGCAACACTAGTTACAAATCAAAGGCGACGATGTGTGGAATATACCATACCAGGCAACACGTGCAAATGCCAGTTAGCTTGAAGGACTTCCGACCTCAAATAGACTTTAAAAGCGTCAGATTTCCAACGCCCAAGAGCACGTATTTGCGCATCGGAATAGCCCCGATCAGCAGCATAACATGCACCGCCGATACGAAAACTATGACTGTTGTAACGACTAGTATCTAAGCCACAGAAAGATAAACACCGCTGTAATTGGACATTAAATTGATGCGCAGAAATTGGACTCTGATCAGCGTGACAAAAGAGGGGACCGGAACTATGTCCGTGCAAGTCGCAATAATGAATAAGGGCTTGAACGGGGCAAAATTCGGACGAGACCTCTCGTGCAATTAAAATATCAAATGGCCGGCGGCCAGTGTTATGCTTATACTCAGAAATCGTAATTTTCGCCATGTGAATATGATTAGCGCGTGTATTGAACGACAGAATGCGCAAATCGCGAGCTCTTAGCAGTCAGTTCACCTACGCGAAATAAGCCGTAGAAGGCCACTAGAAACATCGCCGAAAAGAGAGAACGCTGAAATGCCGAAGAATTAGTAAAGCTCAGTGCACGAACCAGCTCATGCAAAACAGGTCTGAGGAAGCCGGATGTCAACGGGCTGCCTACGGCTAAGAGCCGTTAACAGTTTGTGGGTCATAAATGATTTCGTAGGGTCGGGCAGGGCTTGTAATTTGTGGACGTAGGAAATGGCTGAAAGGTACGAACTTATTGTTGAAAGGGCCAATTTACGAAATGAAAGATAAGAGATAAAATAAAAAGAGGAATACAAGTTTGAGGGAGAGGGAAAAGTGGATCGCTAGCAGCATAAAATTGGCTGTAAAATTAACGGAAAACAGTCCACGCACGCTGGTATGTGCGCCGTGAACCGGCTGTCAGAGTTGAGCCCAGCAGACTTCTCAAGTGAGCACCCAATTCTTCGGCATTAGGTTCTCGGGTATCGGATTTGGACATACATTCATCGGCTTCCGGGAATATCGCCTTGAAGTTCTCTACTTGGGAACCGGAAATGTAATCTGCACTAGAATTGTAGAACCCAGGAATATGACGGGATTGAAATAAAATGTTGTTCCTCAGGCAGCTTAACACTAGATCTCGTAATAACACCATGATATACCAATGTTTAGAAGTCTGCTTATTGATAATGATACTTCACAAATTAATGTGATCAAGTAAGGTGAAGCCACTCAAAAGGCACTAAGGCCACATGGTAGCGGGCATTACCCCTTCAATCTACCAAAGCAAAGATTGAGCCCAAGCATTAGCAGCCATGGACAGCTGTTTCGGCCTTGTTAGGCCTCATCAGCATGGCATAGCTAATGCTCAGGCTCAAGTACCCACATATCAATAAAACAAGCAATGAAAACGTAAAGCTTGTGGGATGTGGCTGGAGTGACAAGGATACTTCACAAATTAATGTGATCAAGTAAGCTGAAGCCACTCAAAAGGCACTAAGGCCAAATGGTAGCGGGCATTACCCCTTAAATCTACCAAAGCGAAGATCGAGCCCAAGCATTAGCAGCCATGGACAGCTGTTTCGGCCTTGTTAGGCCTCATCAGCATGGCATAGCTAATGCTCAGGCTCAAGTACCCACAAATCAATGAAACAAGCAATGAAAACGTAAAGCTTGTGGGGTGTGGCTGGAGTGACAAGGATACTTCACAAATTAATGTCAACCACAGCAGCATTATCTGAGAAAATTATGATACGCTTAGTTGCCATGAGTGAACCCCACACGTGAACAGCAATTACAATGGGGAAAAGCTCTAAAAACGTTATGTTAAAGGTTTTCCACATCTCGGGCCAAAGACCCTGTAGCTAATGACATCCAAAGAGCGCGCCGAAACCAACTGAACCAGCCGAATCAGTGTAAAGATGAAGGGTGTGTGAAGTTTCCCAAACATCATGAAAGAAAAAGGATTTACCATTAAATTCGTCCAAAAATCGAAGCCAAAGCATTATATCTAATTTTGCGCCTTTCGAAAGCCGAATGTGATGATGCGGCTTTTGGATGCCCTT
>JAEMWC010000268.1:790000-939859 GCA_016490735.1 Pachyseris speciosa
AGCTAAGCACAATGCGTCCGATGTAAGAAAGACAGACTACTTTCTATTCTTTTGTTTAGCGTTAAATTAGGGATACAATACTGTTTTTTTGCAAGCCTGAGTTTAGGCTAATTGTAGCCTCTTGTTTCCTATGTTGCAATTGGTAAATTGCTCCACAGGTTGCCAGGAAATCCCGAAAAAATGCTGCAGTTTGGGAGGCTAACCCAAAAAATTATTCGTCTTTTATTTCGGGAAAGTTACTGCATTTGTTCTACGTTTACTTCGGCTATCTCAAAACAATAATGTGAAGTGAGGTCAGTGATGCTTGCTGCAACAACCGGGAGTGCGTGTGTTGTCTGTTGCGTGGCTGTTGTAAAGAAAGGTCTCATATTGTATGCATGCGTTATGCCACCTAAATTTAGCGGCATTTTCCAATGAAAACGGATCTGAAAACATACAATGTTTTCTGTGTTTTACAGCCATCGAACAGATCGAAACGTTGAGCGATAGAAATCTTGTGTAAAGAAACGGAGCATTTAATTTGTACGAATGTTACATCTTTTTTTTTTCTTGTTCTGGTTGGCGTTGCTCCTGTTCGTCTTCATTTTGCGGTTCTTTTTATTTTTCTCCTTGATCTTCTTCTCTCTTCTTTTCCTTAGACAGTTTTGTTCTTCTTCTCCTAGTTGTATTTTTTTTAAGATAACAGTGGCTAAACACAGCAGTTTTAGATCCTATGAAAATGGCATCAGTAAAGGTAGCAGGATTAAACTTTCCATGACCTTTCTCCGCAATGAAGTTTGTTCTAAATTAGTGCCGTTTGTCGCATTGTAGTCGAAGTTTTCCTTATCGTAAAGTAAGTCGCTAGCAGCCAACACCTTTTAGTACACCAAATCTTCGGTTCCCATTCTACAGTGGATATCCTTAAAGAAATAAAAAGTTTTGATGATACCCAAAATCTGCATAGAAAAATTACTTTAATCAAGCATGTTTTAAGAATTCAGAACTGTGTTGTATGTTTTTTGCTTATTACAGATCAGCCTGAGTTTACAGCTCACCCACAAAATGAGACAGTAATTGAAGGACGCAACGTTACATTATCCTGTAACGCCAGTGGTAATCCAGTACCGACTTTTTCATGGACCAAAGATGGAATAACTGTTAATACTACTGCCAATCCCAGGATCACTTTATCATCGCAAAACAAGGAATTGACTATAACCAATGTGAGTAGAACAGCTAGTGGACAATACCGATGCCTTGCAAACAACTCTCAGGGGACGGTTAAATCCAGTGCTGCTACCCTTGATGTGCAGTGTAAGTAATATGTTATACCATTCTTGGTGTTGTTAGTTGTAGTTTTTTCTCCGTACTTCCTTTTATTCTAATTCTTTTTATTCTTGTTTATCTTCACTCTTCTAATTCTTTTTCTTGTTGTAATTCTTGTTCTTTTTGTTCTTCTTCTGTGTCGTCGTCGTCGTCGTCGTCGTATTTGTCCTTTTGTTGTTTCTCTTTTTATTTTAATTTAATAGCGATAAGAGTGTCTAAACTTACCGGTTTTAGCTTGTATGAAAATGGCGTTAGTAAAAGTGGCAGCTTTTGAACTGTCATGACCTTTCTCCAATATCTAGTTCCTCCTAAACTAGAACAAAGTAAAATCAATATTGGTGCTGGTTTTCTTCTTCTTGCCAAAGAAAGTCGTTAATTGCGAAATCTCGCAGAACAAATCGTCGGTGTCCACTGCACTGTGGAGATGCTTGAAGACATGAAAAGTCTTGATGATACACAAAATTTCCAATGAGACATTTCTGACATCAAGGATCTGTTTTTAATAAGTAATGGTAATAGGACTGAGTGGAGTACATTTCAGGGAGTAATCAAGCAAGTGATTTAAAAATTGGCCGAGCGCATAGCGCGAGGCTGATTTGAAATCACGAGCATGATTATCCCTGAATTGTACGACACGAAGTCCAATTACCAATTAATTGTGTCAATAACAAAATGCAAGAAACTCTATAGGTCAACTTTCTAAATTGTAAAACGTATTGTAGATCGACAACTGACACGACATGGCAGCTACTGCTCAACATACCCAAATAAGGTAACTGTCCGATTTGGCCTGTCCGATTACAAGTGTTTGTAATCGGACAGCTCAAATCGGACAGTTTGGAACTGAAGCAGTCAATTAAGCCACAAATAAAGGCTTTTAAGAACCAATCATATTCGAGGATTTTGTTATTGACACAATTAAACGAGTTATTATTTTCCTTATTACAGATCAGCCTGAGTTTACAGCTCAGCCACAAAGCAAGGACGTAAGAGAAGGAAATAACATCACATTATCCTGTAACGCCAGTGGAAATCCAGGACCGACCTTTTCATGGATCAAAGATGAAACAGCTGTAAATATAACTGCCAATCCCAGAATCACTTTATCATCGCTAAACAAGGAATTGACTATAACCAATGTGAGTAGAATAGATAGTGGACAATACCGATGCCTTGCAAACAACTCTCAGGGGACGGTTAACTCCAGTGCTGCTACCCTTGATGTGCAGTGTAAGTAAATGTTATACCATTCTTGGTGTTGTTAATTGTAGCTTTTTCTCGGTACTTCATCTTGCTATTCTAATTCTTTTTATCCTTGTTCTTCTTTACTCTTCTAATTCTTTTTCTTGTTGTAATTCTTGTTCTTTTCGTTCTTCTTCTGCGTCGTCGTCGTCGTCGTCGTATTTGTCCTTTTGTTTTTTCTCTTTTTATTTTAATTTAATAGCGATAAGAGTGTCTAATCGTATCGGTTTTAGCTTGTATGAAAATGGCGTTAGTAAAAGTGGCCGCTTTTGAACTGTCATAACCTTTCTCCAATATCTAGTTCCTCCTAAAGTAGAACAAAGTAAAATCAATATTAGTGCTGGTTTTCTTCTTCTTGCCAAAGAAAGTCGTTAATTTCGAAATCTCGCAGAACAAATCGTCGGTGTCCACTGCACTGTGGAGATGCTTGAAGACATGAAAAGTCTTGATGGTACACAAAATTTCCAATGAGACATTTCTGACATTAAGGATTTGTTTTAATAAAGTGAGTTATTATTTTCCTTATTACAGATCAGCCTGAGTTTACAGCTCAGCCACAAAGCCAGGACGTAAGAGAGGGAAATAACGTCACATTATCCTGTAACGCCAGTGGAAATCCAGGACCGACCTTTTCATGGACCAAAGATGAAACAGCCGTAAATATAACTGGCAATCCCAGGATCACTTTATTATCGCAAAACAAGGAGTTGACTATAAGCAATGTTGATAGAACATACGGCGGACAATACCGATGTATTGCAAACAACTCTCAGGGAACGGTTATCTCCAGTGCTTCCACCCTTAATGTGCAGTGTAAGTACAATGTTATGCCATTCCTTTAGTTGTTGTTGTTGTTGTTGTTGTTCTTCTTCTTCTTCTGCTTCTTTTTAGTTGTTTCTAGGTACCTCTTCGTGTTATTCCAATTCTTTTTATCCTTGTTTTTTGTCACTCTTCTAATTCTTTTTCTTGTTGTAGTTCTTGTTCTTTTTCTTCTTCTTCTTCTTTGTCGTCGTCGTCGTCGTCGTATTTGTCCTTTTGTTGTTTCCCTTTTTATTTTATTTAATAGCTATAAGAGTGTCTAAACAACCGGTTTAAGCTTGTATGAAAATGGCGTTTCTAAAAGTGGCAGCTTTTGAACTGTCATAACTAGTCTCCAATATCTAGTTCCTCCTAAAGTAGGACAAAGCAAAAACAAAATCAGCGCTTGTTTTCGTCCTCTCACCAAAGTAAGCCGTTAATAGCGAAACTTCGCATAACAAATCGTTGGTTTTCACTGAGCTGTGAAAATCCTATTGAAGAAATGAAAAGCCGTCTTGAATTGGTACCGAAAATTTCCAATGAGATATTTCTGAGATCAAGGATTTGCTTTTAAGAAAATGAGTTAATATTTTCATTATTACAGATCAGCCTGAGTTTACAGCTCAGCCACTAAGCCAGGCCGTAAGAGAGGGAAATAACGTCACATTGTCCTGTAACACCAGTGGAAATCCAGGACCGACTTTTTCATGGACCAAAGATGGAACAGCTGTTAATACTACTGCCAATCCCAGGATCACTTTATCATCGCAAAACAAGGAGTTGACTATAAGCAGTGTGCATAGAACTGACAGTGGAGAATACCGATGTATTGCAAACAACTCTCAGGGGACGGTTAACTCCAGTGCTGCTATCCTTGACGTGCAGTGTAAGTAATATGTTGCTCCTCCTTTTCTTGTTGTTTCTTTCCTTCATCTCGTTGTTGTTGCTGTTGTTGTTGTTGTTGTTGTTGTTGTTCTTCTTCTTCTTCTTCTTCTTCGTCGTCGTCGTCGTCATCGTCTTTGTCTCTTTTTTTTCCGTGTTCATATTTTTGAGATTAGAGTGTACAAGTAGCTGTTCCACATTGTACGAAAATGGCGTTTGTAAAGGTGGCAGTATAAGGTGGTGGTATAATGTTTTTCCTTGTTGCGTTGTTTTTTGCAGCTGTTATTCCTATTTTAGTTGTTCTTATCTTTATCCATGTTTTTATTCCCTCATCTAGATATTTTGCTTGTTGTTTTTTCTTCTACCAGTTTTTGTTGTTGTTGTTGTTGCTCTTCTTCTTCTTCTTCTTGAAAAGCGGGAACGGATTGTTTCAGTTTTTCGTGTTCCTTTTGTCTCAAAAGGGAACTTATATGTACGCTAACTGTGAACAAACTGTTCCCTTCATGGTTAAAAGGGAACCTTTTGTTCCGAGTAATGTTCCGAATCGCGAGTGGAACATATTGGTCTTAAGGACGGTGCCTGCTAATAGAAAAATACTTTTTCGCGGATTATCACCATCCAGAAAAGTAGAAGTTGGTAAGGGCTATTGGAAACTGAAAATAAAATTTGGGGTAGCCACGCATTTTACGCATTTTTCAGAGATAATTAAGTTTAAAGCTGGAAAAATAGAGATTGAGTATTTTTTTTTTTCGAAAAAAATATAGGAAATATTTCTCTCAACATTACCTTAGAATTCCCGTTTACATATACCAAGGCAAGAACAAAAAATTTTTATGTGGTGTTTATTACAAAATCATTGCATCGGAGGCATATTTGGCTCTGACTACTCCCTTTTAGTTGAGCAAAAAAACAGGCTAAATATTGTTATTTTATACTATGAAAAAATCACTATGTGTTGAGTAGGCTTACAACTTTCGTTTTGTGAAGTAAAAAGTGTTGATCACAACGCGTTTTTTAGAGCTATAGTGGTTATTTTCCACTTTTAAAGCACTTTTGGGGAACTCGAGACATTTTTTGCTGTACCCCCTCCCTAGTAACTTAGATATTTGCATCTCTTTTCCCTGGGCATGCTGAGATATCCGGTATGGCGACACATGATGAAACAAAAATTGTCTTGATTCTTCGGGAATTAAAGGACATGTTTTTCAATGAAGATGGCTTTGAATGATCAGAACAAATTTCAAGACGCTTTGAGATTTTTTTCCAGTATTACTTGCCCTTTTAGGCTCTGGCGAAGTGGAATTAGACAAACACGTACGTAAGATCACCTAATAGTTCAGACTCGAAGTGCCCAAGACCAAAGGCTTGAAAGAACGGGAGACGAAAGAGTGGAGAAAATAATGCAAAACTCCCATAAAAGCTATGATGCATTAAGCGGGGCCATCGCCGGGTGTTAAAATTCACGCCAGATGAAGACGAATGTTTGAAGCAAGGGTTCTAAAAGCATGGGTTTAGGCAGTGGATGGCTATTTTGAGAGACTGTGACTTCAGATTTCTGGACGGAAGTATGGCCGACTCTTTAAATAAGCGGGCGGAACTGATATTTGTTTCTCTAGAAAGGACGAACCTTAGGACTAAAAGTGCCAGGGCGTGTGAGGGAAACGTAAGGGTAATATTTCCAAACCCAGAGAAAGAAACAAATAAAA
Source organism: Pachyseris speciosa (assembly GCA_016490735.1). NCBI lineage: Eukaryota > Metazoa > Cnidaria > Anthozoa > Scleractinia > Pachyseridae > Pachyseris > Pachyseris speciosa. Next base: position 795,934 of record JAEMWC010000268.1, read on the forward strand.
CAAGGGGAGAAAAATGAATTTTCCCAGAAATAATTACTTTAATCTTTCTCCTTAAGGAGGTTGACACTAGCTAGTACAACTGCAATTATCAACATTGCTTTGTGTGATGAGCATTTGTCAGACGATCGTACTAACGGTGCTACACTTACAATAAATCGCTCCATCAGAATCCATGGTGTATCTGTGACTGCGGATGGAAAAAGTGCGTTACTTTCTTTTGTCTTTTCGTACTTTCTTGACTTTGAACACGGCTCGTCTCTGCTGGACTAAAAGGAAATAATACAGGGGATGGTGGACAGCCGGGTTCCCAGTCAATGTGCGGCTTGTATGCGGGCGTCGTTGGAGTTATAAAATAAATGGGCTATGGCCTAGTCCTGTACTTCTTCGGCTGCGCTTTGACTGCTTCTGGGAGGTGTGCCGGAACACTGAACCAACGGGTAATGTATCACTGGCACGGGAGAAAACACGTCGCAAATTAAATTTACGTACGAAGACTTCACAAGCTGGTTGCTTAGACACCGTTTGCGCTTCTACGCAGCACCTGGTAACTTGAGTGTACCGTGTCGCTTGTGGTAACTTCGGAGCTTGTCGCAATTTATCTCTAGTAGGCTTTTCATCACCTGCCGCTCTTCCTCGTCCCTTGGTTGCACCATTCGTATACTTTGCTCTGCCATGTCCTTCTCCACTTGGAGCAAGCACGGATTTGCAAATGCTTCCCTGATCTTCTCCTGCTCCTCACGTTGTTGTTTTTCCTTACGTTGTTTATGTCTCTCTTCAATGGCCTTCTCTTGTTCTCGTTCCAAGTACCGCGGAAGCGGTTGATAGGGATCAATGACAACTTGGCTAACTTCTTATTGGTCTACAAAGCCCAGGTCCAGTACGGTCTTGGTCCACTGCTTTTTGGCAATTCTCCATGTTTGAAAGGAACATCTTAAGCTGCCGTTGCCTTAAACTTCGATCGCTGGCTTCTGCTTGTTCCGAGCGCAGCATCTCTATACCATCTGCATTTCTATACCATCGCCTGAATCGCTTTCCGAAGAGGACTGAGTCGCCCGAACCCTTGTTTGGTTGCAATGGGGCTGGCTGGAGTTCTTGGGTGCTTACCATTTGTCAGAAAAATCCGGATGGAATGACCGTTGAATAATGGTAAGCGATTTTCCGAATTTACCGACAACCCGAATGAGATTGGAGCTTACCATTTACTGCAAGGCGTTCCGTCATGCGCACTCACTCCTTCTGGCCCAAAAGGACCTGGAAACGGAATGGTTCGGTCAAATGGAAAGCAATTTTCCGAAATTCCGTTCCGAACGGGAAAGAGGACTACCTCTGGAGGTTGTCCACAATTTCCGAAAAGATTTTCCGGAAAATTACCTTACCATTTGACTTCAAACCGAAATTTCCGGATTTTTCTGACAAATGGTAAGCACCCCTTGACTTCCTCGTCCATTAAAGATACCGTTAACATGGTTTTGAGGTCATCTTCTAGCAAACTTTGTTCGTGGACTTCTGGCTCAAATGTGGCACTTCCCTCATTGTTGCCTACGATCTTCTGGGCCCATATAACGCTATCCATGGCATGCTGCCTTAGCCACCTGTTTGCCTCTGGATTCACACGAGGCAGTGGACGTTTGAAGTGGTACTTATGTAGCCTTTTATCCATGGCTTCATTGTGATATACATTAACGCGCTACAATTATGAAATCCCTCGCGCTGTTTCTGCTTGATGTCGTGAGAGATGAAACCCCGTTGGCACAATATTTTCCAGTTGTCAATTTCCAGAAGGCCAGGGAAAGCCTCGTGAAGGAAGATTACTCCGGTGGAGCTGTCAATCATGGCTTTATTAAAGCTTTTATTTTTGGTTATCCGTGCATTGCGGTTGAGGGGGCTATCTGAAAGAATGATGCAAAAAGGCCGGTCTTTCCGCCATCTGCTGACCCGATCGCACAGGGTACGGGCTGTTTGTGTTGCTTTGGCTGAAGCAACGACAGGAAATCTCCACAGGACTGGTCACGTTTGCCTTCCGAAAGACTGTTCCGTAAAATTTCCTCATAATATTTGGGTTTGGGGTCTTTCAGTCTGTCAAAGTGCACAAATGCTCGGGGAGTTATGATACCTGATTGTTTAAAAGAACAAACAAGAAAGTAAGTAATTAGCTGTGCTTGTAATGGAATGGGTGTGGCCTTTGTAACTAGCACCCCAACAGTTTTTTTAGCAATTTAGATCACAGGTGCTTTTTAACCCTTTCAGTCCTCCGATCATAAAGCTAATTCTGTTAATTGATCACAATACATTTTTTGTTGGCTAGTCATGAAAATGTTACCTCAACCATTAAAAGCTATAAACAATTCACAAAGCTATTGGCGTCTTTAAATATTTAACAATCGCCTCACCTGCGATTGTAAAATCATCCCATGGACAAATGTTCCGGCGGGAAAGCTCCAAAACCAGCCGTCTTTTACCTCAGCGAGGTCTCTGTTTATCTTCAGCTGTGGGATCACTAAACTTTCTGGCTCGCTCAGAATGGGCAGAAGCCGTTGTATATGTTGTACGAGACGATCTCTGGAAGTTTCGTTTCCCATCAATTTGTTGAGGAAGGTTTTCATGCTGCAGAGATACTGAAAAGTGAACTGCGACTGAGCTGAACTTGTATACCTCACCGCGACAGATTGCATATTTGAGCTTTCTCAGGATGGAAGCTGTATGTCAAACATCTTTTCAGTGCATACGGAAAAGACGGATTTCTCGGATTTCTCGGAGACATGAAACCTGAGTTACTTGTTGGGATGAAAAGTTTATGTCAGATGTTTTAGATGTTCAGTTGTGTTCACTCTATGTGTGGTGTATGACGTAACTGATCTGGTTTTCATGTAATTTCGGTGCGGCTTCAAGAAAATGTACTCTGGCGGACGGCTGAACGTAATTAAATATTGGTTGAGTTTATCTTCTTTCTACGTTTAATTTCTCACGGAACGACGCAATACGCTACAGTGGCGACGAGGTAAACTGAAGAACGAACAGTCAGTGTCGACGAACGGAACAGTAAGTGAAAATTCCGTTGTTAGATCTCCGACGTCAGCTCAACAAGAAGCAAACAACATGGCGAGCAGACCTCCTTTGATGTTTTCAATGCCGAGTCTGAAAATATCGAGAGTTATCTCGAACGATTGCAGGAATATTTCACTGCCTACGATGTTAAGAATGACTCCGACAATGCCGCTAAACGAAGAGCAATACTCTTAACATCTATTGGAAGTGGTGTTTATCGAGTGTTAAAGGATTTGTCATTCCCGGACGCACCGAACACGAAGACCTTTGACCAACTTGCAACGCTGCTGCGTAGTCATTACAAGCCAACTCGCTTTAAGGTCGCAGAAAGATACAGATTTCACTCTGCAAGCCAGAAACCGGGGCAAAGCAATGTTGAGTTTGTGAGAGAGCTAAAAAGTCTCGCGGGAACATGTGAATTCACCAACGAGCAATTGAGCGATAGTCTACGCGATCGTTTCATCTGCGGGCCTCGCTCGGAGCAGATTAAACGGAAATTATTATCGGCCAACTTCACTTTTCAAGAAGCAGTGGACGCTGCAATCGCCCAAGAAATAGCACAGAAAGATGTACGGTACCTTGGAGCGAATTGTCACGGTGAAAATTCATCGTCGAGTGTAAACCAAGTTAAGCGTGACAGTGCGTGGTCACGCGGTCGTTCGTCGGGTCGACGTCACGTTGGGCGTGGTAAACAGCCTCAGCAGACGGAGAACCAAAGGAAGCGATGTTACCGTTGTGGGTTAACCAATCACACCCCAGCCAACTGCAAATACAAGGATTCTGAGTGTTTTAACTGCCATTTAACGGGTCATTTGAAGTCCAAGTGTCGTAATGTGAAACCATTGAAAAAGATGGCGAGCAAACAACATGTCCATCACACGGAGCAGGATTCTGAGGCTGGTGTGCTGGATAACGCGGAAGATGAATTTCTCGGGTCCGTTTTTACCCTTGAGGAGAACCAAAAATCCGAGCCACGTAAGGCAGGACTTTCAGCACCTGCAGTGAAGGTCCCTGTGCAGATTGAAGAAGTGGAATTCCTGATGGAAGTAGACACGGGTGCGGCAGCTTCAATTCTAAATTACGCAGATTACGAGAGGTATTTCAAGTACCTCGCACTGCGGCCAGTAGAAAGATCATTCCATGCCTATGCTGGTGCACCGTTGGACATCGCAGGACAGATTTTAGTCGATGTGGACTACAACGGGCAGCAGGCAACACTGCCATTACTTGTTGTTCGCGCAGCCCTCCTTTGCTCGGGAGATCTTGGATGATGAAAATTCGCCTGGACTGGAAAAACCTCTTTCCATCGTCCAGTGGTCAGTTTTTGATCGGTCAAGATAGTGATGCACGGGTCGAACGTCTTAAGCAACAGTATGCTGAGATCTTTAAGCCTGAGTTAGGAACAGTGAAGGGTGTCACAGCAAAATTGCATCTGAAGGAAAACGCAACGCCTGTGTTTCAGCGGGCCCGCCCGGTACTTACGTTCCGCCGTGGAGGAGGAACTGAAAAGCATGGAAAACTAAGGAGTTCTTAAACCTGTGGAAGTGAGTGACTGGGCCACGCCTATTGTCTGTGTGCCTAAAACCGATGGGTCAGTTCGGATTTGTGGTGATTACAAGGGTACAGCCAACCCAGCGATTCAGACGGAGCAGTTTGCTATTCCAACGTTGGAAGAAATAAGAGGACGTGTATCGTCATGGAAGAAGTTTACGAAGGTTGATCTGCGAAGTGAGTATCAGCAATTGGTTCTAGGCGAAGAGGCACAAAAACTGTGTACGATTAACACCCACAAGGGCTTATTCCGATACACACGCTTGCCGTTTGGGATTTCTTCCAGCCCAGCCGTTTGGCAACGTTTTATTGAGCAAGTGCTAGCAGGCCTTGACGGAACTTGTGTGATTATGGACGATCTGCTTGTGGGAGGCGCAAACGACGAGGAGCATCTGAGGAATTTGGAGGCAGTTTTTATGCAGTTTAAGAAGTTTGGTTTGCGTGTCAAATTACCGAAGTGTGTGTTTATGGCACCTTCTGTGGTATACTTTGGGCTGTGCTTTTCAGAGTATGGTCTTCAACCGACCGACGAAAAGGTCAAGGCCATCAAGGAGGCACCTACCCCTCGAAACGTAACTGAACTTCGTTCCCTCTTGGGAATGTTAGCTGCACTGACCAACTTCATACCCAAGCTGTCCACGCTCGCTCATCCCCTATACGAGCTCTTGGGGAACACACCTTGGAACTGGTCGCCAAGCTGCGATAAAGCTTTCTGCGCTGTGAAATGTGCCTTAACGTCAGAGATTGTGTTAACGCATTACGACCCCAAGCTCCCTGTGGAACTGTCGGTGGACGCCTCTCCATATGGTTTGGGCGCCGTTATAATGCACGTTTATCCCAATGGCAGCCGACGCCCGATTGCCTATGCGTCACGTACTTTGAACGAACACGAGAAACGCTGTGGGAAGATAGACAAAGAGGCCTTGGCAATTATGTTTGGACTTAAACGTTTCCACTTGTACCTCTACGGGCTTCACTTCACGATTCTAACGGATCATAAGCCACTGGAGCGAATTTTTGGTCCCAAGATAGCTATTCCCTCGCTTGCAGCCATGGGTCTTCAACGTTGGGCCATTATACTGTCAGCTTTCGACTACAGCATCAGATTTGTTCCGGCAAAGCAAAATGCAGTGGCTGACGCGTTGTCATGACTGCCCTTGCCCTCCATGTCTACCGAAGAGGATGCTATCTTTAGGGTGGAAGAACGACTGATTGACTCGTTACCTGTTACGCACAAGGAGATAAGCCACGCCACACGAGTTGACCCAGTACTATCCAGGGTGTTAGAGTTTGTCAAACGAGGATGGCCACAGCACGTGGAAGATCTGCGCCTGCAACCCTTTTTCAACCGCCGTTTCGAGTTGTCTGATAAGCAAGATCGTCTTCTGTGGGGGCTAAGAGTGATCATACCTACCCGGTATCAAGAAGACATGCTGGAAGAGTTGCACACAGGCCACCCAGGCATCGTACGAATGAAATAGTTGGCACGTAGTTACTTATGGGGGCCGAACATTGACCAGGAAATTGAGCAAGCTGTAAGAAGTTGTACCAGCTGTCAGCAAGTAAGGAAGCCACCTGCTGTAGCTCCTCTAACCCCGTGGTTTTGGCCAAGTAAACCCTGGCACCGAGTTCACATTGATTATGCAGAAGACGAAAACGGGCATTACTTCATTGTCGTCGATGCACATTCTCGCTGGCCTGAGATTTACTTCATGCGACAGAACACGTCTGCTACGGCTACCATAGCCATATTACGGGAACTATTCGCCAAATATGGGTTGCCAGTGCATTGTGTCAATGACAATGGTCCACAATTTCGCAGTGAAGAATTTGCACACTTCTTGAAGGTCAATGGCGTTAAACACATACGCGTTGCTCCCTATCACACAGCCAGCAATGGTTTGGCAGAAAGGATGGTTCAGTCATTCAAGAACCACATGAAGGCTTGTAAAGGCAGTAAAATGTCGGTTCAGCAACGTATTGCCAATTTCCTGTTGTCTTACAGATCAACAAGCCACCCTACTACTGGCAGAAGACCAGCTAGTCTGTTCCTGGGGCGCGAGTTACGCACTCGATTTACCCTTCTTCGCCCAAACGTAGGGGAAAAGGTGATGGATTCACAAGCAAAGCAGAAAGCGACGCACGACGTACACACTAAGTTCAGAGAATTCTACCCTGGTGACAGAGTCCTGGTGCAAGATCTTCAGAAAGAAAAGACATGGTGGCCAGGTTCCATAGCAGAGCGGAGTGGACCAAAGTCTTATGTAGTAGTGCTGAACGATGGTCGGGTTTGGAAGCGCCATCTAGATCATGTTAGACGGGATACCATGGACAGCGCGGTTTCCAAAGGAAACGAAGTAGAGGAATCTCGGAACACTGTCCCAGACCCCGTTCAACAAAGCAGTTTTGGTGCAAGTGTTCCTTTACCTCCACAGCTCCTATGGAATACACCAGTCATGCAGCCTGTGGAATCTGGAGCCCCAGTTGACTTGGAGGAGAAGAGCAAGAATGGGACAGAGAAATCAACTTCTCCAGAAACGGCTTCACCTGAAACGGAACAGGCCCCGCTGCGCCGATCTATTAGAGTGCGTAAGGCACCGAACAGAGTAATTGAGACGGTGTGATCGAATTAGGATATAGGAACACTGAACGTTGAGTTAGTCGAGGGGAATGTGGTGTATGACGTAACTGATCTCGTTTTTGTGAATGATATATGAAATGAATCATATATGAACTGCGTTTCATCTCGTTTTCATGTAATCTGGGTGCGGCTTCAAGAAAATGTACTCTGGCGGTCGGTTGAACGTAATTAAATATTCGTTGAGTTTATCTTCTCTATACGTTTAATTTCTCACGAAACGACGCAACACTATGAATCCTACCAGCAGTCAAGTCTTGATACAATTTTTGTTTTATGTCAAACATCTTTTCAGTGCATACGGAAAAGACGGATTATTCGGATTTCTCGGAGACATGAAACCTGAGTTACTTGTTAGGATGAAAAGTTTATGTCAGATGTTTTAGATGGTCAGTTGTGTTCACTCTATGAATTCCACCAGCAGTCAAGTATTGATACAAGTTTTGTTTTATGTCAAACATCTTTTCAGCGCATACGGAAAACATGGATTTCTCGGATTTCTCAAAGACATGAAAGTTGAGTTACTGTTTGGCGTGAAAAGTTTGAGTCAGGTGTTTTAGATGTTCAGTTCTGATTTGTTATGAGTGCGGAAGTTGGATTTCACGGAAACATCAATTTTAAATGTCCGTTTAGTTTTTCTGTAAGTACACTTAAAAGGAACAAGGACGTTTGGGAAACGATCTCCTTCTTCTTCTTCTTCTTCTTCTTTTTCCTTTTTCCTCGTCGTGGTCGTTGTCGTCGTATTTGTCTCTATGTAGTTTTTTTTTTTTTTTATCGAGATAAGAGAGTCTAAACGTACCGGTTTTAACTGATGTGAAAATGGCGTTAGTAAAAGTGGCAGACTTTGAATTGTCACAACGTTTCTCCAATATCTAGTTCCTTCTAAAGTAGAAGAAAGTAAAATCAGTGTTAGTGCTTTTTTCTTCTTCTTCTTCTTCTTCTTCTTCTTCTTCTTCTTCTTCCTTGTGTAAGTCGTTAATAGCCAAACCTCGGACAACAAGTCGTCGGTTTCCAGTACACTGTGAACATGCTTGAAGAAATGAAAAGGTCTTTATGATACCCGAAATTTGCAATGAAAGATTTCTGACATCAAGGATTTGTTTTTAATAAAATGAGTTATTATTTTCCTTATTACAGATCAGCCTGAGTTTACAGCTCAGCCACAAAGCCAGGACGTAAGAGAGGGAAATAACGTCACATTATCCTGTAACGCCGGTGGAAATCCAGGACCGACTTTTTCATGGACCAAAGATGGAACAGCTGTTAATACTACTGCCAATCCCAGGGTCACTTTATCATCGCAAAACAAGGAATTGACTATAAGCAATGTGAATAGAACTGAAAGCGGAGAATACCGATGTATTGCAAACAATGCTCTGGGGACGGTTAACTCCAGTGCTGCTACCCTTGATGTGCAGTGTAAGAAATCTTGTTTTTGTTGTTGTTGTTGTTGCCGTACTTGTTGTTGCTGTTCTTCTTTCCTGTCCTCTTCCTCTTTTTCTTGTTGTTATTCTTATTGTTGTTGTTGTTGTTGTTGTTGTTCTTCTTCTTCTTCTTCTTCTTCTTCGTTGTCGTCGTATTTGTCGTTATGTTGATTTTTTCTTTTATTTTAATCGAGAATATAGAGTGTCGAAACGTACCGATTTTAGCTTGTATGTAAGTGGCGTTAGTAAAAGTGACAGACTTTAAACTATCATAACGTTTCTCCAATATCTAGTTCCTCCTAAAGTAGAACAAAGTAAAATTAATATTAGTGCTCGTTTTCTTTTACTTTCCAGAGTAAGTAGTTTTAATAGCCAAACCTCGGAGAACAAATAATCGGTTTTCACAGCACTGTGAACATGCTTTAAGAAATGAAAAGTCTTGATGATACCCAAAATTTCTAATGAGACATTTCTGACATCAAGGATCTGTTTTTAATAAAACGAGTTATTATTTTCTCAGATCACCCTGAGTTTACAGCTCATCCACAAAGCCAGGCTGTAAGAGAGGCAAATAACGTCACATTATCCTGTAACGCCAGTGGAAATCCAGGACCGACATTTTCATGGACCAAAGATGGAACAGCTGTAAATATAACTGCCAATCCCAGGATCACTTTATCATCGCAAAACAAGCTGTTGAGTATAACCACTGTTGATAGAACATACGGCGGACAATACCGATGTATTGCAAACAATGCTCTGGGGACGGTTAACTCCAGTGCTGCTACCCTTGATGTGCAGTGTAAGTAATATGTTATGCCATTCCTTTTATTGGTGTGGTTGTTGTTCTTCTTCTTCTTCTTAGTTGTTTCTCGGTACCTCTTCTTGTTATTCCAATTCTTTTTATACTTGTTCTTTTTCACTCTCCTGATTCTTTTTCTTGTTGTAATTCCTGTTCTTTTGATCTTCTTTTGCGTCGTCGTTGTCGTATTAGCCCTTTTGTTGTTTCTCTTTCTCTTTGTGTTAATAGCGATAAGAGTGTCTAAACAACCGGTTTTAGCTTGTATGAAAATGGCGTTTGTAAAAGTTGCAGACTTGTACTGTCATAACATTTCCTCGTTATCTAGTTCCTCCTAAAGTAGAACAAAGCAAAAACAAAATTACAGCTTGTTTTCTTCCTCTCGCCAAAGTAAGCCGTTAAAAGCGAAACCTCGCATAACAAATCGTCGGTTTCCACTGTGCTGTGAAAATCCTATTGAAGAAATAAAGAGCCGTCTTCAATTGGTACCCAAAATTTCCAATGAGACATTTCTGAGATCAAGGATTCGTTTTAAATAAAATGAGTTAATATTTTCCTTATTACAGATCGCCCTGAGTTTACAGCTCAGCCACTTAGCCAGGCCGTAAGAGAGGGAAATAACGTCACATTATCCTGTAATGCCAGTGGAAATCCACGACCGACTTTTTCATGGACCAAAGATGGAACAACTGTTAATACTCCTGCCAATCCCAGGATCACTTTATCATCGCAAAACAAGGAGTTGACTATAAGCAGTGTGCATAGAACTGACAGCGGAGAATACCGATGTATTGCAGACAATGCTCAGGGAACGGTTAACTCCAGTGCTGCTACCCTCGATGTGCAGTGTAAGTAATATGTTGCTCCGCCTTTTCTTGTTTTATTTTCCTTCATCTTGTTGTTGGTGTTGTTGTTGTTGTTCTTCTTTTTCTTCTTCTTCGTCGTCGTCGTCGTCATCGTCTTTGTCTCTTTTTTTTTCCGTGTTCATATTTTCGAGATTAGAATTTACAAGTAGCTGTTCTACATTGTACGAAAATGGCGTTTGTAAAGGTGGCAGAATTAGAATTTCCATGACGTGTCTCCACAATCTAGTCTGTACTAAAGTAGAACACTACTTTTCATGCTGTATTTATTACAAAATCATTGCATTGGAGGCATTTTTGGCTCTGACTGCTCCCTTTTAGTTGAGCAAAAAAACAGGCTAAATATTGTTATTTTTTACTATGAAAAAATCACCATGTGTTGAGTAGGCTTATAACTTTCGTTTTGTGAAGTAAAAAGTGGTGATCACAACGCGTTTTTTAGAGCTATAGTGGTTATTTTCTACTTTTAAAGCACTTTTAAGGGACTTGAGACATTTTTTGCTCTACCCCTTCCCTTGTAACTTAGATATTTGCGTCTCTTTTCCTTGGGCATGCTGGGATATCCGGTATGGCGACACATGGTGGAACAAAAAATTTTCTTGATTCTTCGGGAATTAGAGGACATGTTTTTCAATGAAGATGGCTTTGAATGCTTAGAACAAATTCCAAGACGCTTTGAGAATTCTACTATTACTTGTCCTTTTGGGCTGTGGCGAAGTGGAATTAAACAAGCACGTACGTAAGATCATCTAATAGTTCAGACTCGGAGCGTCCAAGACCAAAGGCTTGAAAAAACGGCAAACGAAAGAGTGGAGAAAATAATGCAAAACTCTCAAAAAAACTATGGTGCATTAAGCGGGGCCATCGCCGGGTGTTAAAATTCACGCCAGATAAGGACCAATGTTTGAAGGAAGGGCTCTAAAAGCATGGGTTTAGGCAGTAGATGTCTATTTTGAGAGACTGTGACTTCAGATTTCTGGACGGAAGAATGGCCGACTCTTTAAATGAACATGCGGAACTGATATTTGTTTCTCTAGAAAGGACGAACCTTAGGGACTAAAACTGCAAGGGCGTGTTAGGGAAACGTAAGGGTAATATTTCCAAACTCAGAGAAAGAAACAAACAAAACAAGGGGAGAAAAATGAATTTTCCCAGAAATAATTACTTTAATCTTTCTCCTTAAGGAGGTTGACACTAGCTTATACAACTGCAATTATCGACATTGCTTTGTGTGGTGAGCATTTGTCAGACGATCGTACTAACGGTGCTACACTTACAATAAATCGCTCAAACAGAATCTATGGTGTATCTGTGATTGCGGTTGGAAAAAGTGCGTTACTTTCTTTTATCTTTTCGCACTTTCTTGACTTTGTACACGGCTCGTCTCTGCTGGACTAAAAGGAAATAATACAGGGGATGGTGGACAGACGGGTTCCCAGTCAATGTGCGCCTTGTATGCGGGCGTCGTTGAAGTTATAAAATAAATGGGCTCTGGCCTAGTCTGGTACGTCTTCGGCTGCGCTTTGACATGACTGCTTCTGGGAGGTGTGCCGGAACACTGGACCAACGGAGAATGTATCACTGGCATGGGAGAAAACACGTTGCGAATCAAATTCACGCACCAAGGCTTCACAAGCTGGTTGCTTAGACACAGTTTGCGCTTCTACGCAGCACCTGGTAACTTGAGTGTACCGTGTCGCTTGTGGTAGCTGCGGAGCTTGTCGCAATTTATCTCTAGTAGGCTTTTCATCACCTGCCGCTTTCCTCGTTCCTTGGTTGCACCATTCGTATGCTTTGTTCTGCCTTGTCCTTCTCCACTTGGAGCAAGCACGGATTTGCAAATGCTTCCCTGATCTTCTCCTGCTCCTCACGTTGTTGTTTTTGTCTCTCCTCAATGGCCTTCTCTTGTTCTCGTTCCAAGTACCCCGGAAGCGGTTGATAGGGATCAATGACAACTTGGCTAACTTCTCATTGGTCTACAAAGCCCAGGTCCACCAGCCTAGCTCTACGGTTGGCCGGGAGACAGTTGGGTACGGTCTTGGTCCACTGCTTTTTGGCTTTTTGGCCCTTCTCCATGTTTGAAAGGAACATCTTAAGCTGCCGTTGCCTTAAACTTCGATCGCTGGCTTTTGCTTGTTCCGAGCGCAGCATCTCTATACCATCTGCATCATTGTCACCTGAATCGCTTTCCGAAGAGGACTGAGTCGCCCGAACCCTTGTTAGGTTGCACTGGAGCTGGCTGAAGTTTTTGACTTCCTCGTCAATTAAAGATACCGTTAAGATGTTTTTTGAGGTCATCTTCTGGAAAACTTTGTTCGTGGACTTTGGCTCAAACGTGGCACTTCCCTCATTGTTGCCTACGATCTTCTGGGCCCATATAACGCCATCCATGGCATGTTGCCTTAGCCACCTGTTTGCCTCTGGATTTACACGAGGCAGCGGACGTTTGAAGTAGTACTTAATGTAGCTTTTTATCCATGGCTTCATTGTGATATACGCTGACGCGCTACAATGAATCCCTCGCGCTTCTTCTACCTGATGTCGTGAGACATGAAATCCCATTGGCACAATATTTTCCAGTCGTCCATTTCCAGAAGGCCAGGAAAAGCCTCGTGAAGGAAGATTACTTCGGTGGAGCTGTCAATCATGGCTTTATTAAAGCTTTTCCATTTGGTTATCCGTGCAATGCGGTTGAGGGAGGCTATCTGGAAAAATGATGCAAAAAGGCCGGTCTTTCCGCACTCTGCCGACCCGATCACACACGGTACGGGCTCTTTGTGTTGTTTGGCTGAAGAAACGGCAGGAAATCTGCACAGAACTGGTGACGTTTGTCTTCCGAAAGATTGTTCTGTAAACTTTCCTCAAAATATTTGGGTTTTGGGGTCTTTCAGTCTGTCAAAGTCCACAAATGCTCGGGGAGTTATGATACCTGATTGTTTAAAAGAACAAACAAGAAAATATTTAGCTGTGCTTCACGAAGAGTGGCTGTGGCCTTTGTAACTAGCAACCCCATATATTTGTGTCAGCCATTTAGATCACAGGTGCTTTTTAACCCTGTTAGTCCTCCGATCGGAAAGCTAATTCTCCTAATTGATCACAATACATTTTTTGTTGGTTACTTCCTGAAAATGTTGCCTCAACCATTAAAAAATATATATAAACAATTCACAAAGGTATCGGCGTCATTAAATATTTAACAATCGCCTCACCTGCGATTCTAAAATCATCCCATGGGCAAATGATCCGGCGGGAAAGCTCCAAAATCAGCCGTTTTTCACCTCAGCGAGGTCTCTGTTGATCTTCAGCTGTGGGATCACTGAACTTTCTGGCTCGCTCAGAATGGGCAGAAGCCGTCGTATATGCTTTACGAGGCGATCTCTGGAAGCTTCGTTTCCCATCAATTGGTCGAGGAAGGTTTTCATGCTGCAGAGATATTGAAAAGTGAACTACGACTGAGATGAACTTTTATACCTCACGGCGACAGATTGCATATTTGAGCTTTCTCAGGGTAATAAGCCATATGTCGTTGTTATTTGGCAAGATATTGGTTTGTGCGGAGCCTGTTCTGGTAATGTTGGCTGTTATGCATTGGCCAAATTCTTATCCAAACCAAAAGTGTGCAATCATAGGCCTGCACGTCGTAATTCTTTGACGGATGACGTCATCATCGGTTTAAAGTTTTCTAGGACAAAATGAAGGCGGACAACATTTTCGGACGGGGCTGACTCTTGAGACTGATTGTTCATATCAAGTTAGTCTTTAAGAGCCGTGCCAATAAAACAAACATTTTTGGCTTTCGAGGTGACATTGAACACAAAAAGAACACAAAAGAAAGAACACAATCCTTTAAAATCGAAGCTGTGTGGATTGGCATTTTATACTGAAAACTAAATTAACAGCAATGCTCTCCTTGGTGAACAATATATACTGCGCTCTGTATTTTGTTAAAAGTTGCTATCGAGGTGATATTGAATACAGTAAGAACGCAGGACAAAAGAACACAATCCTCTGAAGTCGAAGCTGTGTTGATTGGCATTTTATATTGAAAACTAAATTAACAGCAATGTTTTCCTTGCTGATTAATATACTGCGCTCTGTATGTTGATGAAAGTCGCTTAGAAATTAGAGGTTATTCACATGATTCAAGACAGTCAACAATTATTTACTCACCTAAGGCAGTGTTGATATGATGACTCCACTAATTGCATTACACAGAGGTTTTTATGATCCTTCAACACTTGGATGGATGGATGGATGGATGAGTGTGTGGGTAGATTCATGTTCCTTTTTTGTAACGTGTTTTATTCCTTTTTGTAACTTGCGTTACTTTTTGTAACTTGTGTTTGGTTACGAAAAGGAACCTATGTTCCTTTTCGTAACCTTTGATTACAAAAAGGAACACAGGTTCCTTTTCGTAACTTAATAAGGTTACGAAAAGGAACAAGTGTTACTTTTAGTAACTTGATAGCGTTACGAAAAGGAATAAGTGTTAGAAACTCAAGATAAGACTCCTTTAAACCGGTATCCGTGCACGATATTATCCTATACGCTTCTAAAGGAATAGCCTTATGGAAATAAAGACTTGCTAATTGGAAAATTTAGAGTTTTGCGGAGTTTTAAAAATGGAAGTATGTGAAATAAGTAACAAGACATATTGCCCAGAAGCACTTTACAGATTATGGTGCAGAAAAGGTGACATCAGTCAAAAAGGGTTTGTCGTCACCAGTCCAGAGTAAAAGGGGCACGGCAAAGAGGAAATACCATGTGCTATGTAGTGAAGATGGTCAGAGTGAACAAGACACAATTCCTCCATCGCCCAACAATGGAAGGAGAAGCATCTTTCACGTTCAAGATGTACCACAACATCGAAACCCTGCTAGTTTACGGGGAGAAAAGGCATTTTACACTGTGGGATGCTGCTGAAAGGGAAATCAGTCCATTGGAAGAGAAAAGGTAAGACAAGAATGCTAACGATGATGATTCTACAATCGTCGTCAGCACAAAGAAACGCCTAACCAGAAAGATCAAAGAAGCCAGTGGTGGTTTTTTTTGCAGAAGATGGGAGTAGCGAAGATACCGGTAGTATACCTCAAGATGACGAGAGTGACAGTGAAGAGTATGTGGAGGAGGAAGCTGTACTTCCACATCGAAGCCCTGGTAGCTTACGGGGAGAGCAGCCTACTTCTTCTCTGTGGGATGCAGCTGGAAGTGATGTTACTCCATCGGAAGCAACAAGACGAGACACAAATGGTGAGGACGGTGATCTTACAGTGGTAAGAAAAAAACGCCAACCAAGAAGATAAAAAGACAGTGCTGGTTGTTTTGCAGAAGATGAGAGTAGCATAGATACTGGCGATAATGATGATTATAAACCTTAAGATGACGAGAATGACAGTGAAGAGGATGTGGAAGTGGAAGATCAAAGTCATGATGACGAAGAACACCTGGAGAAGGTTAGCGACAAAACGCCAAGTCAGAGGGACTACTGCCTGGTGAGAGATCATCTTATCACGCGGCTGGTAATACTTGCCAACATGAAGTTGGGAGAGCCAGCGAAAGAACGCCAGATAAAGGTCAGATGGTGGTTACCGTCATGAAACACAAGACGTTGACCTCTCTTGAACCTGTTCATCTGGTGCTGAGCCCTACCATTTACACGTGGCTGCAAACATTCGTAAAGTTCATGCGAAATTAAATACCAGGTGCAGGGACTAGCAGCGATGATCATGTCTTCATCAGCTCTACTGGAGACGCTATGTCATCAGTCGTCCATGGTTTTGGCGAGGCTGAACTCGTTTTGGCAGAAATTAAAGCAAGGGCAAGGTACTTGGCAGGGTGAACGCGGCGGCGTTTAGAAAGGTAGCAGTCTCCGCTGTGCATGAAGAACATGGGCATCTGAAGAAGGATCTAGCAGACCTGATGGGCCACAATCAAAAGAAAGCAGAAAAGTTCTACGTTATCCGCCAGAAGGAGAAAACCACCGCCAAAACATCTGAGCCATTGTGCAATATCATTTATAGAATCGATCAGACGGAAGCTGAAGAAGAAGTCCCAGATAATGTAGTGTCCCAAAAGCAAGGTAGGAAGGAAGCTCAAAGGGATGGGAAATTGAAAAACGGTCGGCATCGCTGGACAGATGAGGAGAATGAAGCAGTGAAATCGGCGTTTGAAATGGCTATCAAGGAGAAATCCAATGGTATACAAACAGTAAAAGACATCATTAAAGGGCACGAAATCCACCGTAAAATCGACGCAAGGAAAGGTAAGTCAGATGCTTTATAAAGGAAGCAGGACAAGCTTCATCGTTTGTTCCTGGACGAGAATTCAGAGGTTATTTCATTAATGAGCCGTAAAGGGGAACGACTTTCACTGATCATCAAACAGAAATACATTGGCGGCTGTTTGGAGATCTTATCGACAGCAATGAAAGAATTACCCATAATTATGTGAAGACCACCACAATTGAAGAAGAAGATGAAGCAAGAAAAGAGATAGTTGGTTTTACGCCTCAGCAGCTTGTGGACAGTTGGGACAGAGCGAAGGAAGATTGCGCGTCTTGAAGATAAAAAAAGAGCAGGTCATCGCCGATAAGCACACTTGACTTGTATGCAATGCTGTCTACCATGACATTAGTTAAACACAGCCGTATTTACCATGTTTCTTTAGAATAGTTTTGCCTTAAAATTTCAGCATTCAAGGACTCAAAAAGACACTGAGCCATTGTAGCTAGAACGACATTTACATTCGTTAAGAAAGCCCATTTCTTAGCTTAATTGCTGTTGCTGTTAATTTAATTAAGTAAGGCTATTAAGGTTAAGCGGCTTATTGTTATTTCGTTATAATTGCTGAGCTTTTACATTCGTTAAGAAAAATCATTGCAAAGGTTAATTAATGTTACTCTTATTGTTAATTTAACTCAGAAAAGCCATTTTAGGCTTAAGTACCGTTACTGTTATTTCGTTAAAATTGCTTTTATTATAGAGCATTTGTTGTTAAAAGGTGAGGGTATATGTTTGATTCTCTGAGGTGGCATTAACGTCAGCTAATACCGCTTGCAATATTATGATCATAAACATAATTATGAGAAGCTCTTTTACCCTGTAGAAGGCCCAACTTACGGCTTGTTCCTTTTTGTAACTTGGAGATTTCATGAATAAAATAAAAGATACGAAGTTTTGGTAAAAGTGCTTATATTCTCTACACTCAATAAACATTCTGCAATCAGAACATAAAAGAAAATTGTCATCAGAAACTAACCAATAATTTTTGGATTGTACCCTATTCCAAAACCTGCAATTGTTCCTTTTCGTAACCTCAGCGCATTTCGAGTGCATACGGGAAAAAATAAAAAAATCCCTTTTTAATGGCATTACCACGTCAATACTTTCACATCACATGGACGGAAAGGCAGGCTATATGATTCAATAAAATTCTGCGATAGCCATGGTTTTAATAACCTAAAATATCACTTCGCATGGATTGAATAGATTAAGCAAAATTTTAGCAACTTTTGTGTCTTGAGATAGCATTACCTTCCTGCCAAAAAGTCGCGTAAATTCTTTAAAACATAGCGAGATATTTCCAAACTCCTTGCACAATGTTGTAAACTATCTGTCTTGATGTCTTCTAACTTACAGTGCCATCCATTGAATATTTCAAGAATTATTGTACTTTTTCGAATTCAAACTAAAAAACACTAACGTTTGAAAACTTTTTCAAACCTTAGTCGACTTTAAATTGAATAGACTTACACTCGGTTTTAAAGTTGTGAGCTTTTAACACAAATTAAAACGTTTCAGGAAGTTCTCTGGCCAATGTGCACCTTAGTTAAGGCAATATATCCGCGCGATTTGCTTTATTTTCGAATTTATAACACTTTCCCGTTCAGAAACCTGACGAGTGTTCCTTTTCGTAACATTTTTGACTTTGTCAAAATGTTACGTCGCTAAATTTCAATCTTAGTTCAAGCTTTCTTTACTGCCGAAAAAAAACTCCTTAATATCTTCCCATTACTTCAACTTTGGTTTTAAAAACATGCTTCACATTAAATATGGCTAAGTTAGAAAATAGGTTACGAAAAGTACTGACGATGAATCTAAGGACAGGTGGGTGGGTGGATGGATGGATGGATGGATAGGTAGGTAGGTAGGTAGATATATAAAAAACGAAAATTTGGTTTATCAACGGAGTTGATAATGTAAATTAACCACCGTACAGGGATTCGATTAGCTGACGTTTCGAGCGTTAGCCCTTCGTCGGAGCGAATCGAGGACGAAGGGCTAACGCTCGAAACGTCAGCTAATCGAATCCCTGTACGGTGGTTAATTTACATTATCAACTCCGTTCATAAACCAAATTTTCGTGTTTCACTCCCCCACCGACGCAGCACCACAGTTTCTTTAGAAACTAATCCCCTTTAGGTAGATATATAGATGGATGAATGGATGGATGGATGGATGGATGGATAGATAGATAGATAGTCTTTATTTACCCACGGACAATTCATCAGCTACAAGAAGTGCATCAAATGGATAAAATACTATTTATAAAACACTATACTTAAAACATAGACTTAACTAAAAGCTGCTTTCCACGAATAACGTGCCTCCACTACTTCTTTGATTAGACATTTAAATATACTAAGAGACTCTGCTTGTCAAACGTCATAAGGAAGACTGTTCCAAAGAGTGGCACCACTATAGCTCAACCTATTTTTATTGTAGTTTGTGCGCGGCAATGGAAGATTGATTGGCTTTTAATATTGAACACTAAATTAATAGCAATGTTTTCCTTACTAATAATACCACGCTCTGTATGTTGTTGAAAGTCGCTTCGAAATTAGAGATTATTAGACATGATTAAAGACAGTCAACAATTACTTATTAACCTAAGTCAGTGTTCATTTGTTGACTCTACTAATTGCATTATACAGGGGTTTTTATGATCCTTCAACACTTGACATAGAACATTTAGGGTTTCACTGCTTCGTTTCCGCGATGCTCTGGATGAGTAAAACTCTAGGCCACAACTACCAACCGCTCTTTGGATTTTCAGTGAATTTATAGGTGCACTATTGCTTGTCCAGTGCGAACTGCGCATTCAAATATATGATTTTCATATATTCATTCACACATATTCGTCACTCATGGGTATATTACGAGCCCACAAAATGAGCATCTCCCGGTTCGCTTGTTAGCTCAGTTAGAAGAGCACTGCACCAGTATCGCAGAGGTCGTGGGTTCGAATCCCGTACAAAACCTGGATTTTTTTCAACCGTTATTTTCACTACTGCTTAAGTAGTGTTCGTAACTGCGATGATCATTCACATACTCAGGGCTTAACGTATTCAATCAATCAATTCACTTAAAGCAACGATAAGGGACCCAGGTATGGTACCAAAAATTTGCAATGAGACATTTCTCACATCAAGCCATTTTTCAATAAAATGAGTTATTTTTTTCTTTATTACAGATCAGCGTGAGTTTACAGCTCAGCCACTAAGCCAGGCCGTAAGAGAAGGAAATAACGTCACATTATCCTGTAACGCCAGTGGAAACCCAGAACCGACCTTTTCATGGACCAAAGATGGAACAACTGTGAACACAAATGACAATCCCAGGATCACTTTATCATCACAAAAGAAGGAGTTCACTATAACCAATGTGAGTAGAACAGACAGCGGACAATATCGATGCATTGCAAACAACTCTCAGGGAACGGTTATCTCCAATGCTGCCACCCTTAATGTGCAGTGTAAGTACAATGTTATACCTTTCTTATTTTTCTTGTTCTTGTTGGCGTTGCTTTTGTTCGTCTTCGTTTTGCGGTTCTTTTTCGGTTTCTCCTTGATCTTCTTCTCTCTTCTTTTCCTTAGACAGTTTTGTTCTTCTTCTCCTAGTTGTATTTTTTAAGATAACAGTGGCTAAACATAGCGGTTTTAGATGCTATGGAAATGGCAGTGAAGGTAGCAGGATTAAACTTTCCATGACGTTTCTCCGCAATGAAGTTTGTCCTAAATTAGTGCCGGTTGTCGCATTGTATTCGAAGTCTTCCTTATGGTAAAGTAAGTCGCAAGCGGCCAACACCTTTCAATACACCAAATCTTCGGTTCCCATTGTACAGTGGATATCCTTAAAGAAATAAAAAGTTTTGATGATACCCAAAATCTGCATAGAAAAATTACTTTAATCAAGCATGTTTTAAGAATTCAGAACTGTGTTGTATGTTTTTTGCTTATTACAGATCAGCCTGAGTTTACAGCTCAGCCACAAAATGAGACAGTGATTGAAGGAAGCAACGTTACATTATCCTGTAACGCAAGTGGTAATCCAGTACCAACTTTTTTATGGACCAAAGATGGAGCAACTATTAATACTTCTGCCAATCCCAAGATCAGTTTATCATCGCAAAACAAGGAATTGACTATAACCAATGTGAGTAGAACAGACAGCGGACAATACCGATGCGTTCCAAAGAACTCTCAGGGGACAATTAACTCCAGTGCTGCTACCCTTGATGTGCAGTGTAAGTAATATGTTATACCATTCTTGGTGTTGTTAGTTGTAGTTTTTCTCGGTACTTCTTCTTGTTATTCTAATTGTTTTTATCCTTGTTCTTCTTCACTCTTCTAATTCTTTTCCTTGTTGTAATTCTTGTTCTTTTTGTTCTTCTTCTGCTTCGTCGTCGTCGTCGTATTTGTCCTTTTGTTTTTTCTCTTTTTTTAAATTTTATAGCGGAGCTCCAGCGGCCCGTAGGGCCGCAAAGCGGAGCACCATACCTATAGAAACCCGTCAACTGCTTTTCTCATGGTAAAAATGGCTGGCGGTATTGCTCGTGGGCGCGTACGACGATGATGGAGTTATCCAATAATAAATAATATCCTAATAATAATCATAATAATCCAACCTGGCGAGCATACTCCACCTGGCCCAGCTGACCAGCTAGTTTACAGCGTACGTCTTTGATACTCGACATCGATCTCGTAGCCAGTTGACACCTGTCAAAACAAGGTATCCGCTGACCAGTGTCACGTGACCATATCGCGGGCTCAAGTTAAGACCTCCTCGAGGTCAGCTGTTTTTTTGAAGTTGACCGCTGACCAGTTACTTGCTCTTGATTTGATCGCAAACTCAAGCCAGGTGTGGGACATTCAAACCAAAACGAGGCTTAACTTTTCGCGCGCGTTCTGCGGCTCGTAATCTTACATTCAGTTGGGTTCGTCGTTTTGAGCAAAACAACTTCATTTTCTTCGATCGAAGTTTGTCTTTACATTCGCGTAAAAAGCATAAAAATCTAGAAGTTGTCAAAAGATACTCCGGAAGATACTGCGAATTTTTAAGTGATGAAAGGAAGAGCGAAAAGCTTCAAACTTGGATCGATTGCGCGGTTCAAAAGACAGTACCATTCAACGCTTCAACGGTTTTTACTTTACCGCGGCATCTTGTCTCTCACCAAGAAAGGTCACTTAACAATTCATCTGTATTAATGGGAGGAACGAGTAGCTCAAACTCTGTGGAAGAAGCTCTTTCTTTGGACAAACCGTTTGCTATTTTTGCGGATGCTTGGTTTTACTTTACTGAAGCTTACGTATTTTCAAGTGGTAGAAACCTTTACAACACAGGACAGTGAGGTACATTAAATAAATAGGAGCTTAACATTTGGTTTAATCGTTGTTGTTTTTATTTCAGGAATGAAACTTGTAGTTTTCTCTCGACTGGATATAAATAACAATCATCTGTACTCGTTTTGGACGCAAAGAAGTAGTTGAACTGTTTGTTTTTGTTACGTTGTTTTCTTTGTGAGCGAACGAGTGTTTTTACTCGCCTTGGTGCCTGAACAATGTTAAGAAACTTTTGCCCTTATCTTATTAACATGTAATCGCAAGTCCTCGTAAAATCAAGGATTAAAGGTGGAAACTCAAGCTCAAGTAAAAAAAAAAAAAAGAAAAAGCCGATCAAATGCATGTGCATGTGCACGTCTCAATATCTTCAGCGGCCTTCACACGACAAACAAATGTTGGCCAACTCGCTTTGGCAAACTCAAGTTGGCGCGTGTGAACGACGCAACAACAATATGTTGGCAAACTGTTGGCGACGAATAGAACTTGCCTCTATTCTCGCCAACTTTTTTACGTGTTGGCAAACTCACATTTGACGTGTGAACGTGTGTTGTTCAATGCGAGTTGGCATTCAGCTCTGTCGCGTTCCGAGTGATTGCTGCCTCAGCGATTCATGTTGACTGCTCTAAACGATCAGGTGCGGACCTCTTTTTTGGCTTTTCTATGGACATTTATGTCAAAATTACTAAGCAATTTTTCTAGCTTAATACAAGGTATTTTTCATACTTGCCTAATTTCTCCACCTTCTCCAAGAATCTTCGAAGAAATATTATTCGTACTGTGCTTTGTTTTCTTGTAATATGTTTGTTGTTCTGTTGTTTCTGAACCGCGGTCAATTCCTGTTGACTGCTGTAAACGATCAGTTTGTAACCTTTATTTTCTTTTCTAGGAGCATTTATGTCAAAATAAATACCGATTTTTCTAGCTTAATCAGTACAAGCTATTTTTATTACTGGCTAGTCTTGTTTAATTTCTCCACCTTCTCCTTCTTCGAGCAAACACTCGCATCGTACTTTGCTCGCTTGTAGTGCTTTTTTGATCCGCTTTGAATTCCTTTACGCTTTCATCTGAAAGTAGTTAGGACTCAAGACGGTCGTTTGCTATCGAAAACTGCTCGTTTTCCCTGCTGCTAAAAAAAAAGATATATTTATGGCCTTCAGCATTTCTTTTTTTAATCGCTACATAACAGACTGGAATGGTGTTTCATCGAACATCATGCAGCACCTTCTTTAAGCAGTTTTAAGTCCTACCTATTACATTGTTTGTGTCAATTTTAAATCAGATGTAGCTTGTGAGTGACAAGTATGTAATTTAATTAGGTTAGCTTTAGGTTGTATTTCAGTTTTACTTCTTAATTTTTAGTGTCAATCTCAAATCAGGGGTGACTTGTAAGAGAGAAGTATTCGATTTAATTCGATTATGTCAGCTTTGGGCCACGTTTAACCTTCGCCTCTTAGTTTTTAGAATGTGCAATATCAGATAATATTCTTTGTATGGGAATTTACTTTCTCCCAATTATTCTCCAGTCATGCACTTTGTGTTTTGTATCAACTTAGTTGTATTTGCATGACAAAGTATTATTAAACTTAAAACTTAAAATTAAACTCAAAGTAAGCTCTTTCTCATCAATATACACATCCTTTGGACTTCCTTCTCCTTTCAATTAATTTTATTAGTGGCTGGTCACACCAATCTTGTGGAATGTTTGGATGACATTTGGCATTAATGTTTAATGGCATTTCTGATGTTTGATGAAGTATGTTGTACAATTTCAAATGTACATGGAGAAATGTGAGACTAGAATTTACCGTTCTTGCAAATAGAAAATCAAGTTAAGATGGCTAACACGGATTTCCAGCACTTTTGCATTGATGAATCATTATCTTAAATCCTCATACTACATTGGTATCAACCAAATGGCAATATTTTATTATCAAGTTGCTTGGTCTTGCACTTAACTGGCTAGAAGAGCAACTGAATTTCTTTTTGAAAACACTGTAGGTGCATTGGTTGATGAGCTTTATGCTAGCAAGCAGATTTTTGTGATAGTAAGGTCAAGAAGTGACTGATCAAAAGAAATATCTTGGTCGTAATTCATATCATCTAAATACTTTTATTGATTTCCATGTATCTTTCGATTCTTTCATAATTTTTTGAGGCGTACAGAGGTCCAGAGGATACACAATTTTTGATTTCCGACTATCTCATGGGAGACTGTGGATAACTGAAATTGCATTCATTATGAAGTGATGATCTGAATCACTATATATCTGATGTAATACTGATTCAAAGGAGCAATCTCCAGGCTTCTCCACCAATTTCTAGTGGCTCTAAACCATAACTAAGTAGCCTACAGTTGAACGGGGAAACAGACCTGTCCTTAGGTATTACTTTAATCAAGCATGTTTTAAGAATTCAGAACTGAGTTGTATGTTTCTTCCTTATTACAGATCAGCCTGAGATTACAGCTCACCCACAAAATGAGACAGTAATTGAAGGAAGCAACGTTACATTATCCTGTAACGCCAGTGGTAACCCAGTACCGACTTTTTCATGGACCAAAGATGGAACAACTGTTGATACTGCTGCCAATCCCAGGATCACTTTATCATCGCAAAACAAGGAATTGACTATAGCCAATGTGAGTACAACAGACAGTGGACAATACCGATGCATTGCAAACAACTCTCAGGGGACGGTTAACTCCAGTGCTGCTACCCTTGATGTGCAGTGTAAGTAATATGTCATACCATTCTTGGTGTTGTTAGTTGTAGTTTTTTCTCGGTACTTCTTCTTGTTATTCTAATTGTTTTTATCCTTGTTCTTCTTCACTCTTCTAATTCTTTTTCTTGTTGTAATTCTTGTTCTTTTTGTTCTTCTTCTTCTGCGTCGTCGTCGTCGTATTTGTCCTTCTGTTGTTTCTCTTTTTATTTGAATTTAAGAGGGAATTTCCACTATCGTTGAGTCGTGGCACATGATGAGTCGTGGCACATGATGAAAAAAAAAAAGTTTTCATATTCTTCCCAGAGATAGCCTATGGTAAGTCTAGAAACGTGGTGTGATTTTTTTCTTGAAATATATTTGTAAACCCGCCAAAAAATCAAAAATCCGTTAGGTCCCACCTCTCGTCAAAAACACGCAAAATTCAGTGACTAATAGCTTATCGTAAACTTCGCTCTGTTCAATCCGCATCGCAATAAAACTCCGGTTTCAGCCTGGAAGTGTAGTTTTGAGAGGTTTTCAAGTCTTTTGAGGCTGATAATACTTCTGTGGGTTGATTTTCAAGGTCACGACGAGCCGCTCAAGATCACTAAAATTCGCTTCTCAAAAATTCTTAATTATGCACACTTTTTCAATCGGCAAATTCGCTACCCGGTAAATCACCAAAACACCTAAAAAAGAGGAAATTTCAGTGTAAAACCTGGTATAAAAATTATTTTCGGGCTTTTCATCAGCGCTGAGTACTAACGCTCTCAAAATCGTGATAATCACAACACTAACCTGCTAGAAAGGAAAACAAATGCCTGTGACCAGATAACCAAAAGGAACGAGAAATGTCTTCTTTCATTTGATTTCCTCGGTATTTGGACTTAAACTATGGCAGAAACGTCACGTCTAGCTCACCTTCTGTAAGATATGACATTCAAATATTTTAAGTGTTGGTGTTTCCAGAATCCTACACGATAACCATTGCGACGCGTGGAGTTCGGCAAAGTACATCATTTTATTGACATTTAATCGATGACTCCGAGATAATCCACCACATTCCTAACCACATTCCTATCCCTTGTTCTTAAACATCAATCCATAAAAGTAGTAAAGCCTTCCATCGCCAGTCCCTCGCTTGCTAAAGCGAAATGCTTATGTGCTGTTCTCCTCGCTCATATTGCATGCTGAAATGTAAATATGGCGTCCGATTTCGACCTCTCTGTCACGCAATGGTAACTTGATAGGATTGTCACGCATTGCCAAAAGTGGATAAAAGAATAATGAATATGGAAATTTAATGAGACGTTCAAATTTTAAAGCCAGAAGGATCCAAACTCAAGCGGAAATTTCCTGGCAGAGAAACAGTGCTTTTATGTGTTTTGGGCTCGGTAGGGGTAGGGGTTAGGATGACTCTGCTATATGGGACTATCAGAGGTATGTACGGCCCCGAAGGGTATGGTTTTTGAGCTGTTTATGTCTGAAAAGGTGTAAATCTTATACACATTGGACTGAAATAGGGTGTGTTTTTCACTCTGGCTTGGCATTGAGTATTTTGTTCACAAGGAGCCGATTATTTCCACATTAACAAATTTGTAGCCCTTCTCAAATGTTTACGCAGATGAGGTTTTTTTTCCGGTTTAGGGCGGTCATACTTTAGAGACTAATTTTATAGGTTTGAAAATTGAGTATCGATTTTTTTCGCTGGCGAGCAGGTTTTGGAGTTGTATGACGTCTTGTTTCCAACTATTTTATGTGAGAGATCAATGCCGAATGATCGTATATTGTCATGATATGTACCGATTTTGTTCTATAATCACAATGATTATAACCAGTATTAATTAAATTCCCGGCAACTTTGTTACTGTACGTCAGAAGATAGTAGCGACCTACAGAAGCGCAACGTCTCGGTAATTTTAGGAGAAAGTTGTGCCAAGTAAGTTGAACTTGCATACAGACATGCGTTGAAAGGGCAAACGGACTCCACGTTTACTTGCTAATGCAAGCTAGCTGCAGTCCTGTAACGAATAACGTGCGATCAATACGTGTTGGCCGTCGATGGGTGGCAAAAGGGTGAAAAACTTCCGCGTACTTGCCTGTAAATAATGATCTTGGCCAAAGTGAATGTAGGCCATCACAAGTCCTTAAGTCTACCGTCTACTAGCGACTCCGTTTGACCAATACTTCAAGTCTTGAGAAAAAAATAAAAAAAAAGTTTAACGATGGAACTGATCTCCTTTGATTGTTATACATGTATCTTTTTTTTCCTTTTTTATGTTATTATTGTAATGACTCCTATAACCTTTTCAGTGCAAAATTAAGTGCAAAATAAACAAAATGTGAAAGTGAATGTGAAATGTGCACAGCCGGAATCGATAAAAGATTACTGATCAGAGCGGATTCACAGCTACCTTAAATTGAGGTGGTCCTGAATCTGCTTTCATCGCTTTTTTTTTTTTACACTTCCCAAAACGTAAACCTTGACGTGCTGATTAGAATTCGACTAAAAAGATTATAGGAGTCGTTCTCGAGTAACAAACCCATCGTTTACGTCACAAAAGAGGCCACCACGTTCTCACCAATGTTTGGGCATTTGTTTGATGTAGCATCGATTTGTTTATTGTAGCATCGAAGGGAGGCGGGTGGCCACATGCCGGATCAAGCGGTCCGGGTTTGAGCCCTGACAAGGGACAATGTGTTGTGTTCTTAGGCAGGACACTTTACTCTCGCAGTGCCTCTCTCAACCCAGGTGTATAAATGGGTACTACTGGCAAACTATTTCTCGGGGTAACCGGCGATGGACTGGCATTCAATCCAGAGGGAGTAGAAATACCCCCAATCACTTCATGCTACAGAAACCGGGATGAGCTCCGACCAGATGAGCCATTAGGTTCGTAATCAGACTTAACTTTACTTTGCAACTAAAAACTAATCTTGATCCATCAAAGGAGAAAATCTGAAAAAGGTGCAAAACGTTATGAGCTACACCTGCCTACATAAGCACTATACGAAAGCAAACCATGCCTCTATGGGATTCATCTCGTTAAAGAGATGAAATATTCTCAAAAAGCTGAAAGACTTAATTCGCCCCATGAAATGTCTCCGTCTTGTAAATATATTTTTCCAATGAAACAACGTAAAAAGACAAACATTTTTTGGTTCTTTGTACACTCAATACGTGACAGTTTTATCAGTTTTATCACCGTTCTCGCGTGGCGCGTGACACAAAGCAAGTAATCGATAGCTTTACACCGCTAGGCTTAAAAAAAAACAATAAGGCTATGTACTGAGAGAAGCGTATGAGTATCTTTAGCATATGGATAACACCACATCAATCTTTTTTCTGTTTGAAATCATGATTGCATGAAAGGTTTTTTGCAGAACGCCGGCGCTGAAACATAAGACCACGAAATAACGTAAAAAGAATGACTGTAAAGAAACGATTTGTTACTCGCTCGCCGAGAGAGCTTCAAGCAGGATCCCTACAGTGTCTCAAGCTGGAAAAGAGCGAACTAATCCACCACGAAAGACAACACTTTCTTGTTTCTTACACTTCTACCGCAAGGGCTTATGGGAGTTACAACTCTAGGGGGATTATGGGTCACGACCCTCACAATATGCATTGAAAACTCAAGATACTGTGGTGAAAAATGAACTAGTCTTGTTTAAAACGAATAAGCACCCTTTTTATTTCCCTTGTTAAAATCATTGGAGGGCAAACTTCAGTGCACATTGTGTTGCATATAGGATAAAATTAAGATGATTTTCATTCGAACATTCGAGCAATAATGGCAAAATTAAGTTCCCAAAAATCCTCATGGCATGGTAATATTTTGAATGCTGTTAAGAAGAACCTATCGAGACTTTAAGCTATTAAGCTGACCCCACGAGAGAAAATTGGACTCGAAGTTCCATATTTCAATAAAACACAGACGCTTTAAGCATTCTTACGAGGTTTTACACTATTTTTTCGAGAATGCTGGAGAATTTAATTGCGGGATCACTTGGAGAAATTAACTAAAGTGGATTGTTTTAAATAGCATTCTCAAAGTTACCGTGCTATGAGTAGATTTTCAGTAAGTATTTTTAGCACTCATTGCTCGAACCTGGAGCGGAATCCGTGTTAAACGTTCTTGCGGCTGTATAGGCGCTAGTCCATTGTTTGACTTCTTTCATTGCCTGTGATTGAATTGTGCAATATCTTTTCGTTAGACAGCCCCGCTAAACAACAAATTCTTTTCGTTAGACAACCATTCAATTTGAGCAGTTTTCATGCGATTTCTGGCGCTGCGATATTTTACGGGTCACGTTCGGATTCTTTTAAATTTTCCATATCGTTTTCCATATGAAGGGTCGCAGAGGTATGTTCTCATGGCTCTCAAATAAAACTTGTTTTCGATTGTTTGCTCTTAACGTCTTATTAAATCTTTTCATTAAGTTTTTGGCAACGCGTGACAAAATCCTATCAATTGACCATTACGTGACAGAGATTGGACGCCATTTACACATTTCAGCTCCAGCATTGGCGAGAAAAAACAGAGCATAAGATTTCGTCTTTATGAGCAAGGAACTGACGCTAGAAGGCTTCACTACTTTTATGGATTGCTGTTTTAGAACAAGGGCTAGGAATGTGCTGGATTTTCTTGGAGTCATTGGTTGAATGTCAGCGGTGAGAAGATGATGTACTTGGCCGAACTCAACGCGTCGCAATGGTTATCATGCGTACGTGTAGGATTCTGAATACACCAGTACTTACGTTTGAATGTTACATCTCACAGGAGGTGAGCCAAACATGACTTTTCTCCCATAGTCTAAGTCCAAATACCGAGGAAATCAAATGAAAGAAGACATTTTCAGGTTCCTTTCGAATATCTAGTCCGGTACGGCTTCCTTTTGTTTACGTTTCTAGAAGGTTAATGTTGTGATTATCACGATTTTGAGAGCGTAAGTACTCAGCGCTGATGAAAAGCCCGAAAATAATTTTTATACCAGGTTTTACACTGACGTTTCCTCTTTCGAAACGTCAGAATTTTAGGTGTTCCGGCGTTTTACCGGGTAGCGAATTTGCCGGTTGACAAAGTGCACATAATTAAGAATTTTGAGGAAGCGAATTTTAGTGATTTTAAGCGGCTCGTCATGACCTTAAAAATGAACCCACAGAAGTATAATTAGCCTCAAAAGACTTGTAAACCTCTCAAAAATACATTTCCAGGCCCAAACTGGAGTGTTAGAGTGGTGCGGATTGAACAGAGCGAAGTTTATGTTAAGGTGTTTGGCACTAAATTTTGCGTGTCTTTGACCGGACGAGGGACCCTGACGAATTTGTGATTTTTTGGCGGGTTTAAAAACTATTTGAAGAAAACAAAACCCACCACGTTTCTAGGCTTACCATAGGCTATCTCTTGGCGAAATATGAAAACTTTTGATTTTCCATCATGTGCCACATATTTACGATATGGCTCGGTCCTAGTGGACATTCCCTCTTAATAGCGATGAGTGTCTAAACGTACCGGTTTTAGCTTGTATGAAAATGGCGTTAGTAAAAGTGGCAGCTTTTGAACTGTCATAACCTTTCTCCAATATCTAGTACCTCCTAAAGTAGAACAAAGTAAAATCAATATTAGTGCTGGTTTTCTTCTTCTTGCCAAAGGAAGTCGTTAATTGGCAAATCTCGCAGAATAAATCGTCGGTGGCCATTGCACTGTGGACATGCTTGAAGACATGAAAGGTCTTGATGATACAAAAAATATCCAATAAGACATTTCTGAGATCAAGGATCTGTTTTTAATAAAACAAGTTATTATTTTTTTTATTACAGATCAACCTGAGTTTACAGCTCAGCCACAAAGCCAGGACGTAAGAGAGGGAAATAACGTCACATTATCCTGTAACGCCAGTGGAAATCCAGGACCGACCTTTTCATGGACCAAAGATGGAACAGCTGTTAATATAACTGCCAATCCCAAGATGACTTTATCATCGCAAAACAAGCTGTTGACTATAACCAATGTTGATAGAACATACGGCGGACAATACCGGTGTAGTGCAAACAACTCTCAGGGAACGGTCATCTCCAATGCTGCCACCCTTAATGTGCAGTGTAAGTACAATGTTATACCTTTCTTGTTTTTCTTGTTCTTGTTGGCGTTGCTTCTGTTCGTCTTCGTTTTGCGGTTCTTTTTCGTTTTCTCCTTGATCTTCTTCTCTCTTCTTTTCCTTAGACAGTTTTGTTCTTCTTCAACTGGTTGTATCTTTTAAGGTAACAGTGGCTAAACATAGCGGTTTTAGATGCTATGAAAATGGCATTAGTAAAGGTAGCAGGATTAAAATTTCCATGACGTTTCTCCGCAATGAAGTTTGTCCTAAATTAGTGCCGGTTGTCGCATCGTAGTCGAAGTCTTCCTTATGGTAATGTAAGTCGCAAGCGGCCGACACCTTACAGTACACCAAATCTTCGGTTTCCATTGTACAGTGGATATCCTTAAAGAAATAAAAAGTTTTGATGATACCCAAAACCTGCAAAGAAAAATTACTTTAATCAAGCATGTTTTAAGAATTCAGAACTGGGTTATATGTTTCTTGCTTATTACAGATCAGCCTGAGTTTAGAGCTCAGCCACAAAATGAGACAGTAATTGAAGGAAGCAACGTTACATTATCCTGTAACGCCAGTGGTAATCCAGTACCGACTTTTTCATGGACCAAAGATGGAACAACTGTTAATACTACTGCCAATCCCAGGATCACTTTATCATCGCAAAACAAGGAATTGACTATAACCAATGTTAGTAGAACAGACAGCGGGCAATACCGATGCATTGCAAACAACTTTCAGGGGACAATTAACTCCAGTGCTGCTACCCTTGATGTGCAGTGTAAGTAATATGTTATACCATTCTTGGTGTTGTTAGATGTAGTTTTTTCTCGGTACTTCTTCTTGTTATTCTAATTCTTTTTTCCTTGTTCTTCTTCACTCTTCTAATTCTTTTTCTTGTTGTAATTCTTGTTCTTTTGTTCTTCTTCTGCGTCGTCGTCGTCCTCGTATTTGTCGTTTTGTTGTTTCTCTTTTTATTTTAATTTAATAGCGATAAGAGTGTCTAAACGTACCGGTTTTAGCTGGTATGAAAATGGCGTTAGTGAAAGTGGCAGCTTTTGAACAGTCATAACCTTTCTCCAATATCTAGTTCCTCCTGAAGTAGAACAAAGTAAAATCAATATTAGTGCTGGTTTTCTTCTTCTTGCCAAAGAAAATCGTTAATTGCCAAATCTCGCAGAACAAATCGTCGGTGTCCACGGCACTGTGGACATCCTTGAAGACATGAAAAGTCTTGATGATACACAAAATTTCCAATTAGACACATCTGACATTAATAACATTAGTTATTATTTTCCTTATTACAGATCAGCCTGAGTTTACAGCTCAGCCACAAAGCCAGGACGTTAGAGAGGGAAATAACGTTACACTATCCTGTAACGCCAGTGGAAATCCAGGACCGACATTTTCATGGACCAAAGATGAAACAGCTGTAAATATAACTGCCAATCCCAGGATCACTTTATCATCGCAAAACAAGCTGTTGACTATAAGCAATGTTGATAGAACATACGGCGGACAATACCGATGTATTGCAAACAACTCTCAGGGAACGGTTATCTCCAGTGCTGCCGCCCTTAATGTGCAGTGTAAGTACAATGTTATATCTTTCTTGTTTTTCTTGTTCTTGTTGGTATTACTCCTGTTCGTCTTTGTTTTGTGGTTATTTTTCGTTTTCTCCTTGATCTTCTTCTCGCTTCTTTTCGTTAGACAGTTTTGTTCTACTTCTCCTAGTTGTATTTTTTAAGATAACAGTGGCTAAACATAGCGGTTTTAGATGCAATGAAAATGGCATTAGTAAAGATAGCAGGATTAAACTTTCCATGACGTTTCTCCGCAATGAAGTTTGTCCTAAATTATTGCCGGTTGTCGCATTGTAGTCGAAGTCTTCCTTATGGTAAAGTAAGTGCTAGCAGCCAACACCTTTTAGTACATCAAATCTTCGGTTCCCATTGTACAGTGGATATCCTTGAAGAAATAAAAAGTTTTGATGATACCCAAAATCTGCAAAGAAAAATTACTTTAATCAAGCATGTTTTAAGAATTCAGAACTGAGATGTATGTTTTTTGCTTATTACAGATCAGCCTGAGTTTACAGCTCAGCCACAAAATGAGACAGAAATTGAAGGAAGCAACGTTACATTATCCTGTAACGCCAGTGGTAATCCAGTACCGACTTTTTCATGGACCAAAGATGGAAAGACTGTTAATACTACTGCCAATCCCAGGATCACTTTATCAACGCAAAACAAGGAATTGACTATAACCAATGTGAGTAGAACAGACAGCGGACAATACCGATGCATTGCAAACAACTCTAAGGGGACGGTTAACTCCAGTGCTGCTACCCTTGATGTGCAGTGTAAGTAACATGTTATACCATTCTTGGTGTTGTTAGTTGTAGTTTTTTCTCGGTACTTCTTCTTGTTATTCTAATTTTTTTTATCATTGTTCTTGTTCACTCTTTTAATTCTTTTTCTTCCTGTAATTCTTGTTCTTTTTGTTCTTCTTCTGCGTCGTCGTCGTCCTCGTATTTGTCGTTTTGTTGTTTCTCTTTTTATTTTAATTTAATAGCGATAAGGGTGTCTAAACGCCCCGGTTTTAGCTGGTGTGAAACTGGCGTTAGTGAAAGTGGCAGCTTTTGAACAGTCATAACCTTTCTCCAATATCTAGTTCCTCCTAAAGTAGAACAAAGTAAAATCAATATTAGTGCTGGTTTTCTTCTTCTTGCCAAAGAAAGGCGTTAATTGCCAAATCTCGCAGAACAAATCGTCGGTGTCCACTGCACTGTGGACATGCTTGAAGACATGAAAAGTCTTGATGATACACAAAATTTCCAATCAGACATTTCTAACATCAAGGATCTGTTTTTAATAAAACGAGTTATTATTTTCCTTATTACAGATCAGCCTGAGTTTACAGCTCAGCCGCAAAGCCAGGACGTAAGAGAGGGAAATAACGTCACACTATCCTGTAACGCCAGTGGAAATCCAGGACCGACCTTTTCATGGACTAAAGATGAAACAGCCGTAAATATAACTGCCAATCCCAGGATCACTTTATCATCGCAAAACAAGCTGTTGACTATAAGCAATGTTGATAGAACATACGGCGGACAATACCGATGTATTGCAAACAACTCTCAGGGAACGGTTATCTCCAATGCTGCCACCCTTAATGTGCAGTGTAAGTACAATGTTATACCTTTCTTGTTTTTCTTGTTCTTGTTGGCGTTGCTCCTGTTCGTCTTCGTTTTGCGGTCCTTTTTCGTTTTCTCCTTGATCATCTTCCCTCTTCTTTTAATCGTACAGTTTTGTTCTTCTTCTCCTAGCTTTATTTTTTAAGATAACAGTGGCTAAACATAGCGGTTTTAGTTCAAGTTTATGGTAACATAAACTGTTGTTAATAAACCTGAGAATGATGCCCTATGAAAGCACGCTTAGCACATACTAGCAACTATCATGTCTCTGTTCTTATGTCACACAACATGAAACATTTGTATAAGCTTTTGTACTAAGTAATGGTAGATACTAGTTCAAAATACAAGAAAGAACAATGGACACTAACTAGTTGTTTGATTACAATGTATCCTTCTTCTTTGGCAGAGTCCACTGTGATGTAGCATGATAGATTACTAGACTCCACAAAGGTTCCATTCATATTATCACATACTCATCATGCACATGTGCTCCCTCTTTTGCCGTACACTGTCCCTTCCCAGTCAGTTCTTTTAGAGCTTCGGTGCATTCACAACAGCGTTTTTTCCCTCCCACCCACCCTTTGTTCGGACTGGAACCTTTGTTTAGGTCTTCGATTATTTCTTATGTTCCCTATATATTTCAAATCAAATCAAAACTTTATCTCACTTCGAATTCCCAAAGATAGCATCAACTAATGCTCATATCCCCGAAGGTATAGCAAAAACAAATAGAATACAAATGACAAAGGTAATTAGAATAAAGTAATACTATATATTATGTACAAGTTTAAGATAACGTAGAAACAAGAAAATTTTTTTATACATTGGGTCTAAGTACCTAGCGATAATTAAAACTAATTACAAAGGAGCAGCATTTATTATCTATTATTAATGCTCTTAATTTTTGGATTTGAAAACATGTAATGATTCAGCAGTTCTAAGTACCTCTAGGAGCTTATTCCAATATTGGCTGGCAGAGTAGCAGAGTAGCAGTTTTTAGCACGACCAGCACGTATTTTATGCAGATCATTACTTTATTCCCCTATATCTATATGTATCCTTAAAATTAATCATTTATATTAGGGTGTTCTACTTGACTAGGTCTCATTCCTTCATTAGGTTCCCGGATGTAAACTGCTGTCTGGCTTCCAAATAAAAGGAGTGGCAGGGAAGTGCAACCCCTGGCTGCAGTTTACCCCACAGTAAGGCTTAGCCCTTGGAGACAGGTCCGGAAAAATATCCACTCCAGGGTGTGGACCCCCGGTCCCACCTGATCTGTACTCCACCCAGGAGGGTCACCCCTCCTGGTTCCCCTTAGTTCCTGTACTGGGGGATATGGGCCTCACCCAAGAGACTGATCAGGACTCTTAACTTGTCCAGGGTGGCTACCCCCGGTACCACTACCATCGATCTTGTCTCCACCCAGGAGGGCTTCTCTCCTGGTCCCTTATCCCTAGATTTAAGCGCTTCCCTGCCACCAGAATTTTTCCCATTACCCTTTGTGTGTTTTCTGTGTCGTACCAGACATAGAGAATTTATGCGAAAAACAGTGCCAATTGGGAGAGTTTATTAAGATGCTATGAAAATGGCATTAGTAAAGGTAGAAGGATTAAACTTTCCATGACGTTTCTCCACAATGAAGTTTATCCTAAATTAGTGCCGGTTCTCGCATTGTAGTCGAAGTCTTCCTTATGGTAAAATAAGTCGCTAGAAGCAGCCAACACCTTTCAGTACACCAAATCTTCGGTTCCTATTGTACAGTAGATATCCTTGAAGAAATAAAAAGTTTTGATGATACCCAAAATCTGCAAAGAAAAATTACTTTAATCAAGCAAGTTTAAAGAATTCAGAACTGAGTTGTATGTATTTTGCTTATTACAGATCAGCCTGAGTTTACAGCTCAGCCACAAAATGAGACAGAAATTGAAGGAAGCAACGTTACATTATTCTGTAACGCCAGTGGTAATCCAGTACCGACTTTTTCATGGACCAAAGATGGAAAGACTGTTAATACTACTGCCAATCCCAGGATCACTTTATCATCGCAAAACAAGGAATTGACTATAGCCAATGTGAGTACAACAGACAGTGGACAATACCGATGCATTGCAAACAACTCTCAGGGGACGGTTAACTCCAGTGCTGCTACCCTTGATGTGCAGTGTAAGTAATATGTCATACCATTCTTGGTGTTGTTAGTTGTAGTTTTTTCTCGGTACTTCTTCTTGTTATTCTAATTGTTTTTATCCTTGTTCTTCTTCACTCTTCTAATTCTTTTTCTTGTTGTAATTCTTGTTCTTTTTGTTCTTCTTCTGCGTCGTCGTCGTCCTCGTATTTGTCGTTTTGTTGTTTCTCTTTTTATTTTAATTTAATAGCGATAAGAGTGTCTAAACGTACCGGTTTTAGCTGGTATGAAAATGGCGTTAGTGAAAGTGGCAGCTTTTGAACTGTCATAACCTTTCTTCAATATCTAGTTCTTCCTAAAGTAGTACAAAGTGAAATCAATATTACTGCTGGTTTTCTTCTTCTTGCCAAAGAAAGTCGTTAATTGCCAAATCTCGCAGAACAAATCGTCGGTGTCCACTGCACTGTGGACATCCTTGAAGACATGAAAAGTCTTGATGATACACAAAATTTCCAATCAGACATTTCTGACATCAAGGATCTGTTTTTAATAAAACGAGTTATTATTTTCCTTATTACAGATCAGCCTGAGTTTACAGCTCAGCCGCAAAGCCAGGACGTAAGAGAGGGAAATAACGTCACATTATCCTGTAACGCCAGTGGAAATCCAGGACCGACATTTTCGTGGACTAAAGATGAAACAGCCGTAAATATAACTGCCAATCCCAGGGTCACTTTATCATCGCAAAATAAGGTGTTGACTATAACCAATGTTGATAGAACATACGACGGACAATACCGCTGTATTGCAAACAATACTCAGGGAACGGTTACCTCCAATGCTGCTACTCTTGATGTGCAGTGTAAGTACAATGTTATACCATTCCTTTTGTGTTGTTGTTGTTGTTGTTGTTGTTGTTCTTCTTCTTCTTCTTCTTCTTCTTCTTAGTTGTTTCTCGGAACCTCTATTTGTTATTCTAATTCTTTTTATCCTTGTTTTTCTTCACTCTTCTAATTCTTTTTCTTTTTGTAATTCTTGTTCTTTTTGTTCTTCTTCTGCGTCCTCGTCGTCGTATTTGTCGTCGTATTTGTGCTTTTGTTGTTTGTCTTTTTATTTTAATTAATAGCGATAAGATTGTCTAAACAACCGGTTTTAGCTTGTATGAAAATGGCGTTTGTAAAAGTTGCACACTTGTACTGTCATAACATTTTCTCATCATCTAGTTCCTCCTAAAGTATAACAAAGCAAAAACAAAATTAGCGCTTGTTTTCTTCCTCTCGCCAAAGTAAGCCGTTAACAGCGAAACCTCGCATAAGAAAGAAATCGTCGGTTTCTACTGTGCTGTGAAAATCCTATTGAAGAAATGAATAGCCGTCTTGAATTGGGACTTAAAATTTCCAATGAGACATTTCTGAGATCAAGGATTTGTTTTTAATAAAATGAGTTATTATTTTCCTTATTACAGATCAGCCTGAGTTTACAGCTCAGCCACTAAGCCAGGCCGTAAGAGAGGGAAATAACGTCATATTATCCTGTAACGCCAGTGGAAATCCAGGACCGACTTTTTCATGGACCAAAGATGGAACAACTGTTAATACTACTGCCAATCCCAGGATCACTTTATCATCGCAAAACAAGGAGTTGACTATAAGCAGTGTGCATAGAACTGACAGCGGAGAATACCGATGTATTGCAAACAATGCTCAGGGGAGGGTTAACTCCAGTGCTGCTACCCTTGATGTTCAGTGTAAGTAATATGTTGCTCCTCCTTTTCTTGTTGATTCTTTTCTTCATCTTGTTGTTGTTGTTGTTGTTGTTCTTCTTCTTCTTCTTCTTCGTCGTCGTCGTCGTCGTCGTCATCGTCTTTGTCTCTTTTTTTTCCGTGTTCATATTTTCGAGATTAGAGTGTACAAGTAGCTGTTCCACATTGTATGAAAATGGCGTTTGTAAAGGTGGCAGTATAAGGTGGTGGTATAATGTTTTTCGTTGTTGCGTTGTTTTTGCAGCTGTTATTCCTATTTTAGTTGTTCTTATCTTTATCCATGTTTATCTTCCCTGATCAAGATATTTTGCTTGTTGTTTTTTCTTCTACCAGTTTTTGTTGTTGTTGTTGCTCTTCTTCTTCTTCTTGAAAAGCGGGAACGGGTTGTTCCAGTTTTTCGTGTTCCTTTTGTCTCAAAAGGGAACGTATATGTACGCTAACTGTGAACAAACTGTTCCCTTCACGGTTAAAAGGGAACCTTTTTTTCCGAGTAATGTTCCGAATCGCGAGTGGAACATGTTGGTCTTAAGGACGGTGCCTGCTAATAGGAAGATATTTTTTCGCGGATTATCACTATGCAGAAAAGTAGATGTTGGTAAGGGCTATTGGAAACTGAAAATAAAATTTGGGGTAGCCACGCATTTTACGCATTTTTCCGAGGTAATTAAGTTTAAAGCTGGATAAATAGAGATTTAGTGAAAAAATCACTTTGTGTTGAGTAGGCTTACAACTTTCGTTTTGTGAAGTAAAAAGTGATGATCACAACGCGTTTCTTAGAGCTATAGCGGTTATTTTATACTTTTAAAGCTCTTTTGGGGGACTCGAGACATTTGCTCTACCCCCTCCCTAGTAACTTAGATATTTGCATCTCTTTTCCTTGAGCATGCTGGGATATTCGGTATGGCGACACAAGGTGGAACAAAAAAATGTTCTTGATTCTTCGGGAATTAAAGGACATGTTTTTCAATGAAGATGACTTTGAATGCTCAGAACAAATTCCAAGACGCTTTGAGATTTTTTCCAGTATTACTTGCCCTTTTGGGCTCTGGCAAAGTGGAATTAGACAAACACGTACGTAAGATCACCTAATAGTTCAGACTCGGAGCGCCCAAGACCAAAGGCTTGTAAAAACGGGAGACGAAAGAGTGGAGAAAATAATGCAAAACTCCCAAACAAGCTATGATGCATTAAGTGGGGCCATCGCCGGGTGTTAAAATTCACGCCAGATGAAGACCAATGTTTGATGCAAGGGCTCTAAAAGCATGGGCTTAGGTAGTGGATGGCTATTTTGAGAGATCGTGACTTCAGATTTCTGGACGGAAGAATGGCCGACTCTTTAAAAAAGCGGGCGGAACTGATATTTGTTTCTCTAGAAAGGACGAACCTTAGGGACTAAAAGTGCCAGGGCGTGTGAGGGAACGTAAGGGTAATATTTCCAAACCCAGAGAAAGAAACAAACAAAACAAGGGGAGAAAAATGAATTTTCCCAGAAATAATTACTTTAATCTTTCTCCTTAAGGAGGTTGACACTAGCTAGTACAACTGCAATTATCGACATTGCTTTGTGGGTGCGCATTTGTCAGATGATCGTACTAACGATCCTACAGTTACAATAAATCGCTCCATCAGAATCCATGGTGTATCTGTGATTGCGGTTGGAAAAAGTGCGTTACTTCGTTTTGTCTT
This sequence comes from Pachyseris speciosa, assembly GCA_016490735.1. NCBI lineage: Eukaryota > Metazoa > Cnidaria > Anthozoa > Scleractinia > Pachyseridae > Pachyseris > Pachyseris speciosa. The sequence continues at coordinate 835,442 of JAEMWC010000268.1, forward strand.
TTCGTACTTTCTTGACTTTGAACACGGCTCGTCTCTGCTGGTCTAAAAGGAAATAATACAGGGGATGATGGACAGACGGGTTCCCAGTCAATGTGCGGCTTGTATGCGGGCGTCGTTGGAGTTATAAAATAAATTGGCTCTGGCCTAGTCCTGTACGTCTTCGGCTGCGCTTTGACTTCTTCTGGGAGGTGTGCCGGAACACTGGACCAACAGGGAATGTATCACTGGCATGGAAGAAAACACGTCGCGAATTATATTCACGCATGGAGACTTCACAAGCTGGTTGCTTAGACACAGTTTGCGCTTCTACGCAGCACCTGGTAACTTGAGTGTACCGTGTCGCTTGTGGTAGCTTCAGAGCTTGTCGCAATTTATCTCTAGTAGGCTTTTCATCACCTACCGCTCTTCCTCGTCCCTTGGTTGCACCATTCGTATGCTTTGCTCTGCCATGTCCTTCTCCAAGCACGGATTTGCAAATGCTTCCCTGATCTTCTCCTGCTCCTCACGTTGTTGTTTTTCCTTACGTTGTTTTTGTCTCTCTTCAATGGCCTTCTCTTGTTCTCGTTCCAAGTACCCCGAAAGCGGTTGATAGGGATCAATGACAACTTGGCTAACTTCTTATTGGTCTACAAAGGCCAGGTCCACCAGCCTAGCTCTACGGTTGGCCGGGCGACGGTTGGGTACGGTCTTGGTCCACTGCTTTTTGGCCAATCTCCATGTTTTGAAAGGAACATCTTAAGCTGCCGTTGCCTTAAACTTCGATCGCTGGCTTCTGCTTGTTCCGAGCGCAGCATCTCTATACCATCTGCATTTCTATACCATCGCCTGAATCGCTTTCCGAAGAGGACTGAGTCGCCCGAACCATTGTTTGGTTGCACTGGGGCTGGCTGGAGTTCTTGATTTCCTCGTCAATTAAAGATACCGCTAAGATGTTTTTGAGGTCATCTTCTGGCAAACTTTGTTCGTGGACTTCCGGCTAAAGCGTGGCACTTCCATCTTTGTTGCCTACGATCTTCTGAGCCCATACAACGCCATCCATGGCATGTTGCCTTATCCACCTTTTTGCCTCTGGATCCACACGAGGCAGCGGACGTTTAAAGTGGTACTTATGTAGCCTTTTATCCAAAGCTTCATTGTGATATACATTAACGCGCTACAATTATAAAATCCCTCGCGCTTTTTCTGCTTGATGTCGTGAGACATGAAACCCCGTTGGCACAATATTTTCCAGTTGTCAATTTCCAGAAGGCAAGGGAAAGCCTCGTGAAGGAAGATTACTTCGGTGGAGCTGTCAATCATGGCCTTATTAAAGCTTTTATTTTTGGTTATCCCTGCAATGCGGTTGAGGGGGGCTATCTGAAAGAATGATGCAAAAAGGCCTGTCTTTCTGCCATCTGCCGACCCGATCGCACACGGTACGGGCTCTTTGTGTTGCTTTGACTGAAGCAACGACAGGAAATCTCCACAGGACTGGTCACGTTTGCCTTCCTTAAAATATTTGGGTTCGGGGTCTTTCAGTCTGTCAAAGTCCACAAATGCTCGGGGAGTTATGATACCTGATTGTTTAAAAGAACAAACAAGAAAGTATTTAGCTGTGCATCACGTGGAGTGGGTGTGGCCTTTGTAACTAGCACCCCCAACAGTTTTTTTAAGCCATTTAGATTACAGGTGCTTTTTAACCCTTTCAGTCCTCCGATCGGAAAGCTAATCCTTTTAATTGATCACAATACATTTTTTTGTTGGCTAGCCCTGAAAATGTTACCTCAACCATTAAAAGCTATAAACAATTCACAAAGGTATTGGCGTCATTAAATATTTAACAATCGCCTCACCTGCGATTCTAAAATCATCCCATGGACAAATGATCCGGCGGGAAAGCTCTAAAACCAGCTGTCTTTTACCTCGGCGAGGTCTCTGTTGATCTTCAGCTGTGGGATCACTAAACTTTCTGGCTCGCTCAGAATGGGCAGAAGCCGTTGTATATGTTTTACGAGGCTTTCTCTGGAAGTTTCGTTTCCGATCAATTTATTGAGGAAGGTTTTCACGCTGCAGAGATACTGAAAAGTGAACTGCGACTGAGCTGAACTTGTATACCTCACCGCGACAGATTGCATATTTGAGCTTTCACAGGATGAAAGCTGTATGTCAAACATCTTTTCAGTGCATTCGGAAAAGACGGATTTCTCGGATTTCTCGGAGACATGAAACCTGAGTTACTTGTTGGGATGAAAAGTTTATGTCAGATATTTTAGATGTTCAGTTGTGTTAACTCTATGAATTCCACCAGCGGTCAAGTATTGATACAAGTTTTGTTTTACGTCAAACACCTTTTCAGCGTATACGGAAAAGATGGATTTCTCGGATTTCTCGGAGACATGAAAGTTGAGTTACTGTTTGGCGTGAAAAGCTTAAGTCAGATGTTTTAGATGTTCAGTTCTTGATTTGTTATGAGTGCGGAAAAGTCGGATTTCACGGAAATATCAATTTTTAATGTCCGTTTAGTTTTTCTGTAAGTACGCTTAAAACGAACAAGGAAGTTTGGGAAACGATCTCCTTCTTCTTCTTCTGTATGTTTTTTGGGTTTTCTGTTTTCTTTCATTTTTATCGAGATACGAGTGGCTAAACTTAGCTGTTTTAGCTCCTATAAAAATGACGTTAGGAAAGGTAGCAGACGTAGAATTTTCAACAAAGTAAAATCAAAACTAGTTCTGTTTTTCTTCCTCTTGCTAAAGTAAGGCATTTATAAGCAAACCTCGGAGATCAAATCATCGGTTTCCATTGCACTTTGAAAATCCTTGAAGAATGAAAGCTCTTGATTATACCCAAAATTTGCAATGAGACTTTTCTGTAATGGAGGATTTTTTTGTATACAATGAATGAAGTATTTTTTCTTTATTACAGATCAGCCTGAGTTTACAGTTCAGCCACTAAACCAGGCCGTAAGAGAAGGAAAAAGTGTCACATTATCCTGTAACGCCAGTGGAAATCCAGGACCGACTTTTTCTTGGACCAAAGATGGAACAACTGTTAATACGAACACCAATCCCAGGATCACTTTATCATCGCAAAACAAGGAGTTGACTATAACCAATGTGAGTAGAACAGACAGCGGACAATACCGATGCATTGCAACCAACACTCAAGGAGCGGTTACCTCCAATGCTGCCACCCTTGATGTGCAGTGTAAGTACAATGTTATACCATTCTTCCTTTTGTTGTTGTTCCTATATTTATTGTTGTTCTTCTGCTTTTTGTTTTTGTTCTTCTTTCCTCTTGTAGTTCTTTTTCTTGTTGTTATTCTTGCTCTTTATTATTCTTCGTCAACGTCGTCGTCGTATTTGACCTTTTGTTGTTTGTTTTTTCTTTTTTGTTACCAAGATAAGATTGTCTAAACGCACCGGTTTAAGCTTTTATGAAAATGGCCTCAACAAAGGTGGTGGACTTAGAATTTCCATGAGGTTTCTCCAATATCTAGCTTCTCCTAAAGTGAAAGAAAGCAAAATCTGCTGGTTTTCTTCCTCTTCCTAAAGTTAGTCGTTAATAGCAAAACGTCGCAGAAGAAATAGTCGATTTCCATGACACTGTGAAAATCCTTGAAGAAATAAAAAGTCTTGATGATACCAAAAATTAGCAATAAGACATTTCTGACATCAAAGATTTCCTATGAACACAATAAGCTAGATTTTTTTGTTACTGCAGATCAGCCTGAGTTTACAACTCAGCCACAAAGTGAGACAGTAATTGAAGGAAGCAACGTCACATTATCCTGTAACGCCAGTGGGAATCCAGGACCGACTTTTTCATGGACCAAAGATGGGACAACTGTTAATACTACTGCCAATCCCAGGATCACTTTATCATCGAAAAACAAGGACTTGACTATCAACAATGTGAATAGAACAGACAGCGGACAATACCGATGCATTGCAACCAACACTCACGGAACGGTTAACTCCAGTGCTGCTACCCTTGCTGTGCAGCGTAAGTGAAATGTTATACCATTCTTATTATATCTCTCACTGTCTTAGTACGCGCGCTGTGATTGGTCAATTTTGCGGGCCGTATTCTACAGTACGGCCCGCTTGACTTCAACAAGGTTTCTTTCCCGCGCGCCGGATTAACCTCAGAGATATAATACATATCTTACTAACCTCGTTACCTCGGATCCTCATTTTTTCCCATTAATTCATGGCCAGCGCGCTTCGCGCTTGGGCCATAAATCAACAGGAAAAAAACTCAGTCCGTAACTTACAGTACGGACCTCGGACTCGGTTAGTAAGAGGTATCTATTTCTTTTGATGTTGTCGTTGTTGTTGTCGTCCCTTTAGTCCGTGTTGTTCCCTCGTTTAGTTCTTTTTGTTGTTGTTGTGTTTCTTGTTCTTGTTGTTCTTCTTCTTCCTCCTCCTCCTCCTCCTCTTCCTCCTCTTCTCCTTCTTCTTCTCCTTCTTCTTCTTCTTCTTCTTCTTCTTCTTCTTTGTGTTTTTTGTTTTCTTTCATTTTTATCGAGATACGAGTGGCTAAACTGTTTACCTGTTTAACTTCTATAAAAATGGCGATTGCATAGGTAGCAGACTTAGAATTTCCAACAAAGTAAAATCAAAACTAGTACTGTTTTTCTTCTTCTTGCTAAAGTAAGGCGTTTATAAGCAAACCTCGCAGAACAAATCGTCGGTTTCCATTCCACTTTGAAAATTCTTGAAGACATGTAAACTCTTGATGATACCCAAAATTTGCAATGAGATTTTTCTGTAATGGAGGATTTTTTTGTATACAATGAATTAAATATTTTTCTTTATTACAGATCAGCCTGAGTTTACAGTTCAGCCGCTAAGCCAGGCCGTAAGAGAAGGAAAGAGTGTCACATTATCCTGTAACGCCAGTGGAAATCCAGTACCGACTTTTTCTTGGACCAAAGATGGAACAACTGTTAATACGAATGCAAATCCCAGGATCACTTTATCATCGCAAAACAAGGAGTTGACTATAAGCAATGTGAGTAGAACAGACAGCGGACAATACCGATGTATTGCAACCAACGCTCAGGGAACGGTTAACTCCAATGCTGCTACCCTTGATGTGCAGTGTAAGTACTAAGTTATGTTATTCTTCTTTTTGTTGTTGTTGTTCCTATACTTATTGTTGTTTTTCTTTCCTCTTGTAGTTCTTTTTTTGTTGTTTCGTTGTTGTTGTTGTTGTTGTTGTTATTCTAGAGACTTGCTCCTTGTTATTCTTCGTCAACATCTTCGTTGTATTTGTACTTTTGTTGCTACACTTGATGTGCAATGTGAGTACAATGTTATAGTGTTTTTCTTTGTTGTTTTGTTTTTGCAGCTGTTATTCCTATTTTAGTTGTAGTTCTTATCTTTATCCATGTTTATCTTCCCTCACCTAGATATTTTGCTTGTTGTTTTTTCTTCTACCAGTTTTTGTTGTTGTTGTTGCTCTTCCTCTTCTTCTTCTTCTTGAAAAGCGGGAACGGATTGCTCCAGTTTTTCGTGTTCCTTTTGTCTCAAAAGGGATTACATATGTACGCTAACTGTGGACAAACTGTTCTCTTCACGGTTAAAAGGGAACCTTTTGTTCCGAGGAATGTTCGGAATCACGAGTGGAACATATTGGTCTTAACGACGGTGCCTGCTAATAGAAAGATATTTTTTCGCTGATTATCACTATGCAGAAAAGTAGATGTTGGTAAGGGCTATTGGAAACTGAAAATAAAATTTGGGGTAGCCACGCATTTTACGCATTTTTCAGAGATAATTAAGTTTAAAGCTGGAAAAATAGAGATTTAGTATTTTTTTCGAAGAAAATATGAGACGAAATATTTCTCTGAACATTAAATTAGAATTCCCGTTTACATATACCAAGGCAAGAACAAAAACTACTTTTCATGTGATATTTATTACAAAATCATTGCATTGGAGACATTTTTGGCTCTGACTGCTCCGTTTTAGTTGAGCAAAAAAACGGGCTAAATATTTTTATTTTATACTGTGAAAAAAATCACCATGTGTTGAGTAGGCTTACAACTTTCGTTTTGTGAAGTAAAAAGTGATGATCACAACGCGTTTTTTTTAGAGCTATAGTGGCTGTTTTCTACCTTTAAACACGGACACTGCCTATATAAGGAACGTTGGACTGGGCGAGCCGTCAGTCATTTCATTCTAGACGTCGACCCGCGAACATCTGTGGCGCCAAATTCAAATTTGTTGGTACGAGAAATTCAAAATTTATTGCATTCGCACAAAATGAAGTTAAACTTCAGGTTTTCCAACTTTAGTGACAAGAATTGAGTAACTTCGACTGAGAATGATGGAGGTACTTCCCATTATATATCCTTCTTCTATATTACTGGCTTCCTTTCTTCTTGCTCACTGGGTCCGATAATATAGGTGGTTTGCAGCCAATCTCTGGAGAGACAGGTAACAATGGTGAAACGTGCAAATGCGGGTGGACGAACAAAAGGAGCTAATGAGAGATCTATTGTTTACGTCCTCCAACGTGGCGGCGATGGCGTAACGTGAAATCTAGCTATTGAATAAAGCCGTTCAAGCAGAAATTGCGTGTCAAAGAGGGGAGGAGCTATCCCTTTTATAGGCAGTGTCCTTGTTTAAAGCACTTTTGGGGGGCTCGAGACATTTTTTTGCTCTATCCCTCCCTAGTAACTTAGATATTTGCATTTCTTTTCCTTGGGCATGCTGGGATATCCGGTATGGCGACACATGGTGGAACAAAAACATTTTCTTGATTCTTCTGGAAATAGAGGACATGTTTTTCAATGACGGTGGCTTTGAATGCTCAGAACAAATCCCAAGACGCTTTAAGATGTTCATTTTGCGTAAATTTCTAAGTTTTTTTCCAGTATTACTAAAAGTGCCAGGGCGTGTTGGGAAAACGTAAGGGTAATATTTCCAAACCCAGAGAAAGAAACAAACAAAACAAGGGGAGAAAAATGAACTTTTCCAGAAAGAGTTACTTTAGTCTTTCTCCTTAAGGAGGTTGACACTAGCTAGTACAACTGCAATTATCGACATTGCTTTGTGTGGTGACCATTTGTCAGACGATCCTTATATCGGTCCTACACTTACAATAAATCGCTCAATCAGAATCTATGGTGTATCTGTGATTGCGGTTGGAAAAGTGCGTTACTTTCTTTTGTCGTTTCGTACTTTCTTGACTTTGAACAGGGCTCGTCTCTGCTGGAATGAAAGGAAATAACACAGGGGATGGTGGACAGACGGGTTCCCAGTCAATGTGCGGCTTGTATGCCGGCGTCGTTGGAGTTATAAAATAAATTGGCTCTGGCCTAGTCCTGTGCGTCTTCGGCTGCGCTTTGACTGCTTCTGGGAGGTGCGCCGGAACACTGGACCAACGAGGAATGTATCACTGGTATGGGAGAAAACACGTCGCGAATCAAATTCACGCACGAACGCTTCACAAGCTGGTTGCTTAGACACAGTTTTCGCTTCTACGCAGCACCTGGTAACTTGAGTGTACCGTGTCGCTTGTGGTAGCTGCGGAGCTTGTCGCAATTTATCTCTAGTAGGCTTTTCATCACCTGCTGCTCTTCCTCGTCCCTTGGTTGCACCATTCGTATGCTTTGCTCTGCCATGTCCTTCTCCACTTGGAGCAAGCACGGATTTGCAAATGCTTCCCTAATCTTCTCCTGCTTCTCACGTTACTGTTTTTCCGTACGTTGTTTTTGTCTCTCTTCAATGGCCTTCTCTTGTTCTCGTTCCAAGTACCCCGGAAGCGGTTGATAGGGATCAATGACAACTTGGCTATCTTCTTATTGGTCTACAAAGCCCAGGTCCACCAGCCTAGCTCTACTGTTGGCCGGGAGACGGTTGGGTACGGTCTTGGTCCACTACATTTTGGCTTTTTGGCCGTTCTCCATGTTTGAAAGGAACATCTTAAGCTGCGTTGCCTTAAACTTCGATCGCTGGCTTGTGCTTGTTCCGAGCGCGGCATCTCTATACCATCTGCATCATTGTCGCCTGAATCGCTTTCCGAAGAGGACTGAGTCACCCGAACCCTTGTTTTGTTGTACTTGGACTGGCTGAAGTCCTTGACTTTCTCGTCAATTAAACATACCGTTAAGATGTTTTTCCTCATTGTTGCCTACGATCTTCTGGGCCCATATAACACCATCCATAGCATGTCGCCTTAGCCACCTGTTTGCCTCTGGATTCACACGAGGCAGCGGACGTTTGAAGTGGTACTTAATGAAGCCTTTTATCCATGGCTTCATTGTGATATAGACTGACGCGCTACAATGAATCCCTCGCGCTTCTTCTACCTGATGTCGTGGGACATGAAATCCCCTTGGCACAATATTTTCCAGTCGTCCATTTCCAGAAGGCCAGGAAAAGCCTCGTGAAGGAAGATTACTTCGGTGGAGCTGTCAATCATGGCCTTATAGAAGTGACAGTGGCCTTTGTCACTAGCAACCCCAACATTTGTGTCGGCCGTTTAGATCACAGATGTTTTTTAACCCTGTCATTCCTCCGATCGGAAAGCTAATTCTCCTAATTGATCACAATACATTTTTCTGTTGGCTACTTCCTGAAAATGTTGCCTCAACCATTAAAAAAACTATATAAACAATTCACAAAGGTATCGGCGTCATTAAATATTTCACAATCGCCTCACCTGCGATTCCAAAATTATCCAATGGATAAATGATCCGGCGGGAAAACTCCAAAACCAGCCGTCTCTGTTGATTTTCGATCGAGGTCTCTGTTGATCTTCAGCTGTGGGATCACTGAACTTTCTGGCTCGCTCAGAATGGGCAGAAGCCGTTGTATATGCTTTACGAGGCGATCTCTGGAAGCTTCGTTTCCCATCAATTTCTCGAGGAAGGTTTTCATGCTGCAGGGATATTGCAAAGTGAACTGCGACTGAGATGAACTTGCATACCTCACCGCGACAGATTGCATAGTTGAGCTTTCTCAAGGTAATAAACTATATGTCGTTGTTATTTGGCAAGATATTGGTTTGTGCGGAGCCTGTCCTGGTAATGTTGGCTGTTATGCATTGGCCGAATTCTTATCCAAACCAAAAGTGTGCAACAATAGACCAGCACGTCGTAATTTTTTGACGGATGACGTCATCATCGGTTTAAAGTTTCTAGGATAAAATTAAGACGGACGACATTTTCGGACGGGGCTGACTCTTGACACTGATTGTTCATATCAAGTTCGTCTTTAAGAGCCCTGCCAATGAAACAAACATTTTTTGCTTCGAGGTGACATTGAACACAGAAAGAACACAAAAGAAAGAATACAATCCTTTAAAATCGAAGCTGTGTGGATTGGCATTCTAGACTGTAAACTAAATTAACAGCAATGCTCTCCTTGGTGAACAATATATACTGCTATCGAGGTGATATTGAACACAGGAATAACGCAAGACAAAAGAACACAATCCTATGAAGTCGAAGCTGTGTTGATTGGCATTTTATATTGAAAACTAAATTAACAGCAATGTTTTCCTTGCTGATTAATATACTGCGCTCTGTATGTTGATGAAAGTCGCTTCGAAATTAGAGGTTATTCACATGATTAAAGACAGTTAACAATTATATACTCAACTAAGGCAGTGTTGATATGATGACTCTACTAATTGCATTACACAGGGGTTATTATGCTCCTTCAACACTTGGATGGATGGATGGATGGATGGATGAGTGGGTGGATGGATGGGTGGGTGGATGGATGGATGGGTGGATAGATGGATTGATGGATAGATAGATAGTCTTTATTTACCCACGGACAATTAATGCATTAAATGGATAAAATACTATTTATAAAACACTATACTTAAAACATAGACTTAACAAAAAGCTGCTTTCCACGAATGCCGCGCCTCCACGTACTTCTTTGATTAAACATTTAAATATAGTAAGAGACTCTGCTTGTCTAACGTCATAAGGAAGACTGTTCACACAGGAAGAACGCAAGACAAAAGAACACAATCCTATGAAGTCGAAGCTGTGTTGATTGGCATTTTATATTGAAAACTAAATTAACAGCAATGTTTTCCTTGCTGATTAATATACTGCGCTCTTTATGTTGATGAAAGTCGCTTCGAAATTAGAGGTTATTCACACAATTAAAGACAGTTAACAATTATTTACTCAACTAAGGCAGTGTTGATATGATGACTCTACTAATTGCATTACACAGGGGTTATTATGCTCCTTCAACACTTGGATGGATGGATGGATGGATGGATGGATGGATGGATGGGTGGATGGATGGGTGGGTAGATTCATGTTCCTTTTTGTAACGTGTTTTGTTCCTTTTTGTAACTTGCGTTACTTTTTGTAACTTGTGTTTGGTTACGAAAAGGAACCTATGTTCCTTTTTGTAACCAAAGGTTACGAAAAGGAACATATGTTCCTTTTCGTAACTTAATAAGGTTACGAAAAGGAACAAGTGTTCCTTTTAGTAACTTAGTAAGGTTACAAAAAGGAACAAGTGTTCCTTTTAGTAACTTGATAACGTTACGAAAAGGAACAAGTGTTAGAAACTCAAGATAATACTATTTTAAACCGGTATTCGTGCACTATATTATCCTGTAAGCTTCGATATGAATATTCGTATGGAAACAAAGACTTGCTAATTGGAAAATTTAGAGTTTTGCAGAGTTTCAAAAATGGAAGTAAGTCAAATACGTAACAAGGCACAACCCACACACTGTTCGAAAAGAGTAGGGGACGTAGTTCCCGGTGTGGTGGTCTATCTGTCATCTGATGATTAAATGCTCGGAGATATTAGCTGCACAAGCTACTCTAAAATCCGAGGGTAAATAATGTGATGTATGTATGTATGTATGTATGTATAAGGCATATTGCCCAGAAGAGGTGACATCAGACTAAAGGGGTTCGTCGACACCAGTCCAGAGTAAAAGACGCACGGCAAAGGGGAAATACCATGTGCTACGTAGTGAAGATGGTCAGAGTGAACACGACACAATTCCTCCATCGCCCAACAATGGAAGGAGAAACATCTTCCACGTTCAAGATGCACCACCACATCAAAACCCTGCTAATTTACGGGGAAAACAGCCATTTTACACTGTGGGATGCTGCTGGAAGGGATATCAGTCCATTTGGAGAGACAAGGCAAGACAAGAATGGTAACGATGATGATGATTAAACAATCGTCGTCAGCACAAAGAAACGCCTAACCAGAAAGATCCCCGGGGAGCGGGGAGGGGGCTACTAAAAAACATTTAATACGTGGATGCTCCGCCCCAAGGTCCGATCCCTTACCCTTTTATATACCACTTTTGACAGGAAAGGTACCTCTTTCGTATACCTTCCATTAGAACAGTACAGTCATTAGGTATGTGTGATCGAAATATTTTAATGAAAGGCCCTTTTAAATACCTAAATGGCAGAATTCCCTACCTTTTTATATACTTCGACTCGTAAAATCCCTACACTTTCATATACCTGAAGGTACCCTTTCGGGCGGAGCCTACCCTTACAGGCCATTATAGGGAGTGCCCCCACCACCACCACCACTCACCCCCCGGGGAAAGATCAAAGAAGCCAGTGGTGGTGTTTTCTTGCAGAAAATGGGAGTAGCGAAGATACCGGTAGTGAAGATGACTGTATGTGGAGGAGGAAGCTGTACTTCCACATCGAGGGCCTTGTAGCTTACGGGGAGAGCAGCGTACTTCTTCACTGCGGGATGCAGCTGGAGGTGATGTTACTCCATCGGAAGCGACAAGACGAGACAAGAATGGTGAGGACGGTGATCTTACAGTTGAAGTCAGCAAAAAAAAATTGTTGGTTGTTTTGCAGAAGATGAGAGTAGCGAAGATACTAGCGATGATGATGATTATGAACCTCAAGATCACGAGAATGACAGTAAAGAGGATGAGGAGGTGGAAGATCAAAGTGAAGATGACGAAGAACACCTGGAGAAGGTTAGCGACAAGACGCCAAGTCAGAGGGACCACTGCTTGGTGAGAGATCATCTTATCACGCGGCTGGTAATACTCGCCAACATGACGTTCGGAGAGCTAGCGAAAGCAACGCCAGATAAAGGTCAGATGGTGGTGAAACACAAGAAGTTGACCTCTCTTGGACCTGCTCATCTGGTGCTGAGCCCTACCATTTACACGTGGCTGCAGGCATTCGTAAAGGTCATGCGAAACAAAATACCAGGTGCAGGGACGAGCAGCGATGATTATTTCTTCATCAGCTCTAATGGAAACGCTATGTCATCAGTCGTCCATGGGTTGGCGCAGCTGAACTCAGTTTGGCAGAAAACAACGGGCAATGTACTTGTCAGGGTGAACGCGGCGGCGTTTAGAAAGGCAGCAGTTTCCGCTGTACATGAAGAACATGGGCATCTGAAGAAGGATCTAGCAGACCTGATGGGCCACAATTAAAAGACAGCAGAAGAGTTCTACCTTATCCGCCAGGAGGAGAAAACCACCGCCAAAACATCTGAGGCTTTGCGCAATATCATGTACAGAATCGATCAGACGGAAGCTGAAGAAGAAGTGCCAGAGTGAGGTGGTGTCCCAACAGCAAAGTAGGTAGGAAGATCAAAGGGATGGGAATTTGAAAAAACGGTCGGCATCGCTGGACAGATGCGGAGAATGAAGCAGTGAAATCGGCATATGAAATGGCAGTCAAGGAGAAATCTATTGATATACAAACAGTAAAAGACATCATTCCAGGGCACGAAATCCACAGTAAAATCAACGCAAGCAAAGTTTAGTCAGATGCTTTACAAAGGAAGCGGGGTCAAAGGAAAGTGGGCCAGCTCTTCCGACTGAGACTGAACGCAGCAGGACAAACTTCATCGCTTGTTCCTGGACGAGAAGTCAGAGATTACGTCATTAGTGAGCCGTAAAGGAGGAACGACCAGAAATACATTGGTGGTTGTTTGGAGATCTTATCGAAAGCAATGAAAGAATTACCCAAAATTATGTAAAGACCACGATTGAAGAAGAAGATGAAGCAAGAAAAGAGATGTTGGTTTTACGCCTCAGCAGCTTTTAGACAGTTGGGACAGAGCGAAGGAAGATTGCGCGTCTTCAAGATAAAAAAAAGAGCAGGTCATCACCGGTAAGCACACTTGACTTGTATGCAATGCTTCGAGTGTACCATGACATAAGTTAAACACAGCTGTATTTAACATGTTTCTTTAGAATAGTTTTGCCTTAAAATTTCAGCATTCAAGGACTCAAAAAGACACTGAGCTATTGCAGCTAGAACGAGCATTTATATTCGTTAAGAAAGCCCATTTCTTAGCTTAGTTACTGTTGCTGTTAATTTAATTAAGTAAAGCTATTTTAAGGTTAAGTGGCTTATTGTTATTTCGTTATAATTGCTGAGCTTTTACATTCGTTAAGAAAAATCATTGCATAGGTTAATTAATGTTACTCTTACTGTTAATTTAACTAAGAAAAGCCATTTTAGCCGCTTAAGTACTGTTACTGTTATTTCGTTAAAATTGCTTTTATTATAGAGCATTTGTTGTTAAAAGGGTATATGTTTGATTCTCTGAGGTGGCATTAACGTTACTAATACCTCTTGCAATATTATGATCATAAACATAATTATGAGAAGCTCTTTTACCCTGTAGAAGGCCCAACTTACGGTATGTTCCTTTTTGTAACTTGGAGATTTGATGAATAAAATAAAAGATACGAAGTTTTGGTAAAAGTGCTTATATCCTCTACACTCAATAAACATTATGCAATCAGGAAATGAAAGAAAATTGTCATAAGAAAACTAACCAATAATTTTTGGATTGTACCTTATTCCACACCCTGCAATTGTTCCTTTTCGTAACATTAGCGCATTTCGAGTGCATTCGGGAAAAAATTAAAAACTCCCTTTTACATGGCATTACCATGTCAGGACTTTCACATCACATCGACAGAAGGGCACGCTATATGATTCAATAAAAATCTTCCATAGCCATGGTTTTAGTAACCTAAAATATCACTTCGCACGGATTGAATAGATTTAGCAACATTTTAGCAACTTTTGTGTCTTCAGATAGCATTACCTTCCTGCGAAAGAGTCGCGTAAATTCTTTAAAACAGAGCGAGATATTTCCAAACGCCTTGGACAATGTTGTAAGCTATTTGTCTTGATGTCCAATAACTTACAGTGCCATCCATTGCATATTTCAAGAACTATTTTACTTTTAAGAATTGAAACCAAAAAACACTAACGTTTGAAAACTTTTTCAAACCTTAGTCGACTATAAAAAGTATAGACTTACACTCGGTTTGAAAGCTGTGAGCTTTTAACACAAATTAAAACGTTTCAGGAAGTTCTCTGGCCAATGTGCACCTTAGTTAACGCAATATATCCGCGCGATTTGCTTTATTTTCGGATTTATAACACTTTTCCGTTCAGAAACCTGACGAGTGTTCCTTTTCGTAACATTTTTGACTTTGTCAAAATGTTACGTCGGTAAATTTCAATCTTAGTTAAAGCTTTCTTTACTGCCGAAAAAACTCCTTAAAATCTTCCCATTACTTCAACTTTGGTTTTAAAAACATGCTGCAAATTAAATATGGCTAAGTTAGAAAATAGGTTACGAAAAGTACTGACGATGAATCTAAGGGTGGGTGGATGGATGGATGGGTGGATAGATGGATTGATGGATAGATAGATAGTCTTTATTTACCCACGGACAATTAATGCATTAAATGGATAAAATACTATTTATAAAACACTATACTTAAAACATAGACTTAACAAAAAGCTGCTTTCCACGAATGCCGCGCCTCCACGTACTTCTTTGATTAAACATTTAAATATACTAAGAGACTCTGCTTGTCTAACGTCATAAGGAAGACTGTTCCAAAGATTGGCACCACTATAGCTAAAGCTATTTTTATTGTAGTTTGTGCGCGGCAATGGAAGAGTGATTGGCTTTTAATATTGAAATCTAAATTAATAGCAATGTTTTCCTTGCTACTAATACCACGCTCTGTATGTTGTTGAAAGTCGCTTCGAAATTAGAGATTATTACATGATTAAAGACAGTCAACAATTACTGATTCACCTAAGGCAGTGTTGATTTGATGACTCTACTAATTGCATTATACAGGGGTTTTTATGATCCTTCAACACTTGACATAGAACATTTAGGGTATCACTGCTTCGTTTCTGCGATGCTCTGGATGAGTAAAATTCTAGGCCACAACTACCAACCACTCTTTGGATTTTCAGTGAATTTATAGGTGCACTATTGCTTGTCCAGTGCGAACTGCGCATTCAAATATATTCATTCACACATATTCGTCACTCATGGGTATATTACAGGCCCACAAAATGAGCAGCTCCCAGTTCGCTTGTTAGCTCAGTTAGTAGAGCACTGCACCAGTATCGCAGTGTAGGGGGGGGGGGGGGAGAATCCCATAGAAGCCTGGATCATCGCAGTTACGAACACTACTGCTTAAGTAGTGTTCGTAACTACGATGATCATTCACATACTCAGCACTTAACGTATTCAATAAATCAATTCATTTAAGCTCCATAGCGTGGAGAGTGGTTGCCCGATCTCCCGAGCCGGAGGCAAACTCCGGGTAAACACACGCTAAAACAGATAAAACAGGTAATACAGGTAAACACACGATAAACCCTGTAATCACCTTAACGGGCACTTGCAAAGTTAACCACTCTAGTCGCAGAGGGGTAGTGAGTGGATTTATTAATTTATTCATGCAAAGTGGGCTGGATAATCACACCAGCTACTATACAAAGTCCAGGCGATGTTCCCAAAAACAGTTGATATGACTTTCAGTAGCTTGCTGGAGTGTTTGCTGGGTTTAATAAATAACGTATTTTACATGTATGAAATTACTTCCTTATTTGATACTACTATCGCACAAGTCCAACAATGGTAACATGAGTTTTCCTCTGTTTTTAAAAGTGTTTAACGTGTTTAACGTATTTTACATAAATGGTTACGACTTCTATTATTATTATAATAATAATAATTATTATTATTATATTATTATTATCATTAATTATTATTATTATTATTATTATTATTATTATTGGTAGTAGTAGTAGTAGTAGTCTTCCTCGTGCTAAAGTAAGTCGCTAATAGCCAAACCTATCAGTACAAATATTCGCTTTCCATTGTACTGTGAAATCCTTGAAGAAATGAAAACTTTTGATGATACTTGAAATTTAAAATGATCGAGGCCTTTCTGAAATGTAGGACTTTTTAATAAAACTGAGTTAGATTTTTTCTTTAAAACAGATCAGCTTCAGTTTACAACTCAGCCACTGAGTCAGACAGCAACAGAAGGAAATAACGTATTTTTCTCCTGTAACGCCAGTGGAAATCCAGAACCGTCTCAGTTTTCATGGACCAAAGATGGAACAGTTGTTAACGCAAATGCCAATCCTAGGGTCACCTTATCATCAAAAAACAGGCAGTTGACTATCGCGAATGTCAATAAAACAGACAGCGGACAGTATCGATGCATTGCAAACAACAGTGTTGGGTCTTCAGTTGCCTCCAATGCTGCTACACTTGATGTGCAATGTAAGTACAATGTTATAATGTTTTTCTTGATTGTTTTGTTATTGCTGCTGTTATTCCTATTGCTGTTGTTCGTATCTTTATCCTTGCTTATCTTCCCTCATCTGGTTATTATTTTGCTTGGTGTTTTTTCTTCTACTAGTTGTTGTTGTTGCTCTTTTTCTTCTTCTTTTCTGTTTTTATTTTCGTTATATTTTCGAGATGAGGGTGTGTAAAAGTAACGGTTCTACATTGTACAAAAATGGCGTTTGTAAAGGTGACAGATTTAGAATTTCCGTGACGTTTCACTACAATCTAGTTTCTCCCAAAGTAGAAGGAAGATCAAAATAAGTGTTGGTTGTCGCATTTTAGTCGCAGTCTTCCTCCTGCTAAACTAAGTCGCTAATAGCCAAACCTTAAGTACAAATCTTCGGTTTTCATTGTACTGTGAAAATCCGTGAGGAAATGAAAAGTTTTGATGGTACTGAAACTTTGAAATGATCGAGGCCTTTCTGAAATGAAGGACTTTTTGAAGAAAACTGAGTTAGAAGTTTTTCTTAATACAGATCAGCCTGAGTTTGCAACTCAGCCACTGAGTCAGATAGCAACAGTCGGAAGTAACGTTTTTTGCTGCTGCTGTTCTAGTTGTTGTGTTTTTTTCTCTCCTTGTTCTTCTCCATCATCTAGTTCTTTTGCTTGTCGTCGTTGTTGTTCTTTTTCCTCGTCTTCGTCGTCGTCGTCTTTGTGTCTGTTTTTTTGGTTTCATTTTTGTATATGTTCAAGATAAGACACAACAACAAATTATGTGGGAAAAGGGGTAGAGGGATGAAGTACTCGAATTGCTCTATAAAGGTTTATACAGGTCGAGTTCCTAGGCAAAGAGAGTGTTAAGCCTTTTATGGGGTCCTAATCCCCAAGCCATTGAGAGGTACCAATCCTCTCTAAGGTCAAACCACCAGGCTACTGACAGGTCCTCATCCTCTCACCGGGTCCTAATCCCCAGTCCATTTAGAGGTCCTAATCCTCTTGAAGACTTAGCATGGTCTCATTGTTACCATGGAAACACAGCTATCCTGGGATCCCATTCTACCAAGACAGCTGACCATGTCAGTCTATGGGGCAAAGGGCGACAAGTATGGTGTACTTCATCCCCACCCAAATTTATTAAATAACAAATGCCGTGTTACAAAAAGCAATCATAACCTAGCAAAGTATAAATTAGAAATAAATATTATGACAAAATAAGACTCGAATAATGTAAAACAAGAGAATCTAGAACAAGATAGAAAAATAATCAGACAATGTGCCTGTAAGAGGCGGCAGTGTGCTAAATAACGGTAACAATGGTAAACTATAGTCTCAACTGGCAGACAAGCTGCTCACGTCCATTTCATCACTAAGCTAAATATAATCGCAACTGTTCTTACAAAGTCTTTAATGGTACATGAATATGAAGCAGGCAACATTTCCGGTACCATATCAAACGAAGCCAGAAAAAACTGAGTACTTGGAATAGGTCAAAACTGCAACGTAAGTGGCAAATATGCTAACAAGGGGTGGGTGGGTGGGAGTTTGTAATAATTATAATAATAATAATAATAATAATAATAATAATAACAATAATCACTTTATTTAAGTCTCAAATCTATTTAGCCGAGCACAGATGCTCTTCTAATTGGAGATACTAAATCAAATCTTCTTCTTCTTCTTCTTCTTCTTCGTCTTCTTCTTCGTCTTCGTCTTCGTCTTCGTCTTCGTCGTCGTCTTTGTCTTCAGTTTGTTCGCCATTTTTTTTGCCAAATTTGCGGCGTAACCATGCCGACAATCTAAACACGGCTGTTTTACGACCCACTCATTGGCACTTGTCTCTCAAGAATTAGTCAAAAGAATAACCGAGATGGATCGAACTTGTTGATTACGTTCAGAAGTGATGCTATCGTCAAAGTCATTTACCACGGCCCTCTTTGTTTGTTATTTATTTGCTTTTTTTGGCTTGTCGTGGCTACCTTTTGCAGCATAAGACTGAGATTAAATATGCCTGCTATCTCAATCAGAGTAATTCTGTGATCGATTAGTGGTCGGCACGATAGTTGTAAAACGATAGCTGTAACGCCTGTTTGTTTTACAGCAAACACGGCAAGCACTGTCAGCATCTCATAATATATATATATATATATATATATAATATATATATATATATAGATACTTACAGTAATAAAGAGAAGTATTGTATTAAATATATATTAAATTAACATTATATATTCATATCTCCGGTAAATCCGTCTTTACCGTCTTTTCCGCCTTCATGAAAAAGTTTGTGTTCCCTCAATGAACTCATTCAGCAGGCAGTCATTCCTGTAAGGTTTAAACATTAATCATTCATGAAATCCGCCTTTTCCGCCATCATAAAAACAATCTTGTTTTCACTCTATGAATACCAGCAACTGTCAACTCTTGATACAACTTTTGTTTTATGTCAAACATCTTTTCAGCACATTCGGAGAAGACGGTTTTCTTGGATTACTCGGAGACATTACACTTGAGTTTCTTGTTGGGATAAGAAGTTTAAGTCAGATGTTTTACATGTTCAGTTGTGTTTACTCTATGAATCGACCATCAGTTAAGTCTTGATACAATTTTTGTTTTATTTCAAACATCTTTTAAGTGCATACGGAAATAACTGATTTCTTGGATTTCTCGGAGACATTACACTTGAGCTTCTTGTCGGGATGAAAAGTTTAAGTCAGATGTTTTAGATGTCCAGTTGTGTTGACTCAATGAATTGCACAAGCAGTCAAGTATTGATACAAGTTTTGTTTTATGTCAAACATCTTTACAGCGCATACGGACATGATGGATTTCTCGGATTTCTCGGAGACATGAAATTTCAGTTACTGTTCGGCGTGAAAAGATTAAGTCACATGTTCTAGATGTTCAGTTCTTGATTTGTTATGAGTGCGGAAAAGTCGGATTTCACGGAAACATCAATTTTAAATGTCCGTTTAGTTTTTCTGTAAGTACGCTTAAAAGGAACAAGGAAGTTTGGAAAACGACCTTCGTACATTTCCCTAAATTTTTACTTTCGTGTTTTAACATGTTTTAGCAGGATTATGTCAACCCAATTTTGGCTGTTGCTTTTATTCAGCATTGACATTCTGAAGAGGTTTTGACATATTTTCTTCATCCCGTAACTGGCTTTTAAATTGACTTTTAGTTTTTTTTGGTGCTGTTCTCATTTTTGCTTAGGGAACGTTCCCATGATGGGACGATTGTTCCTATTTGGAGTGGTCCTATAGTATAAAAAGGAACAAATTGTTGTGAAAAATAGGAACAAAGTGTTCATTTCGAGCTAAAAACGAATCTTTTGTACCGAATTTTAAACATTGAAAGGAACCTTTTGTTCCGAAATGAGTCGCAGAGGAACAAATGTTCCCTTTGGTATTGTTCCTCTTTTTATCATTTTGGTCCGTTTTTTTCATTTGAGGAACAATTCTTCTCATTCACGAGTTCCGTTTTGAATGAAATTTTCTTTTTTATTGACAGGCGGAACAATTTGTTCCTAAGAATTAGTTCCCATTGATGTAAAATGGTTCCTATTAAGAAAATAAAAGTTCCTTTGTACATGTTCTTCAAAACCACCATTCTTCTTTTCTTGCCATCTGTGTTTTTATCGCTTTTTAATTGCACGGCGAAACGTTTGTTGTAGTGTTTTAAGTTTGACTCAACACGAAACAGAGTCAATAACAGATTCTAACAGACTTTTGGAGGCGCTTTTTGAGTTGTCCGGGCAAGGTAAAGTTGAACACCATCACACCAACGCCATACTAATGCCAACGTGGGTTTGTAAATTAACTCACGAATAAGGAAGAATGGCAAGTAGAGGCATACCTAAGTAAATTTGAACTTGCACAATGCAACCATTGTTGTAGGTATGCATAGGTTTGCCCGGGCAGGCCCGAACCCATTTGGGATGTAACTCTCTGCTATGAATTTGAGTACAATGGTAACAAGCTCGGGCAAGTAGGGACAAGTGCTGGCAAGCTCCAAATTAAATGATGGCTCTATTGTTTGCCAATGGGTGTGATTATTTCGTCGGTTTTTCCTAAGCGGTGCAAACAAGTCTCTTGGCAAAATCAGTTCCTCTTTTTCAAGAATGAACAAGAAGGTCAAAGTCGATTGGTCTACGATTGATGGTGCATCGCCAAAACCAAAACGGCTTCACTTAGAAAAAGAAGATGCGGACAGCTTGTACCATTGTCCAATTCAAGTATGCGAACACGAAGGATTTCAAAGTCAGCGTGGATGCAGGAAGCATGTCAATTCTAAGCACGGCTGGTTCTTTTATTTTTGACGAAAAACCCGACCTGACAGAACTTCGACATTCATCGCAAGTGCCGGACACTAGGTCATCAAAGACCACTACAGATGACTGTGAATCAAGCCGAAGGCCAAAACACGGTGTCATGGTTGTTCCTTCATTTTCAGTCTCCGGCCAAATTGGCGAAGCGTTCGCGAAATGGTTGACTGGTAGTGGTGGGAGTTGCAAGAAAGATCGCACAGCTCAACAAATAGTGAAGAGAAGCTTTAAATTTCTGAAATTTTGTTGCGAAGACGAGGACGAATTGACGATTGAAGTGATAGACTACAGTGTGTGCTCCCCGGAATCCTTTGTTCAAGTTCACAGACTACTTGCAAGACGAGTGCAAACTCGAACATGGTGGGCGATTGGGCTGCATAGACGCAACTTAACGTTTGCCACGAGATTTGTGTCGATGTACTTGTTCATCAAAGTGAAGGGGTCGCGCCTTATGACTTATCAGTACTTGACAGTCGACATGGTTAGGGCAGCGAACGAGAACGGGGGATTTATTGACCAGAAAAAGTTCAAGACTGCCAGCAAATACGGGTTTGAGTCCTTGATTCTAACCGATGCAAGCATGCAGGTGCTTGATAGCTACATCAATTTCGTGAGGCCATTGCTAAAACCCCAGTGCGAGTTTGTTCTGGTCACGAGAAATGGAGGCCAAGACGGAAAGCTGGGCGACGTCATGAATAAACTAGTGTTTGACGCAATCGCAAAGTACATTCACCTGACACGCTATCGTCAAATCGTCAAAACGCAAAGCCTCAATCAGCTCACCAGCAAAGAGCAAAGCATTTTCTCGGAAGATCAGAAACACAGCTCAGCCGTCGCCAAAGTTCACTATCAAAAGCAAAGGTCGCGCGAAGTTGCTGTGAAGGCTCACGAGTGTCTGCAAAAGCTACAAGCCACTAAATGCTCTGAGGTGGATGAGGAGGTCAACAAGAAGTTTAGCCATCCAACTTTGAGTCTTGCAGCACTGACTGAAAGCACAGAAACGAAAAGCGTGCTCCCTCAGAGGGATGTTACGGCGACAAATCGATTGCGAATCCAAAGAAGTCATCGTCGGCTGTTGAAATTTACGACGGACGAAGACGAGTTTCTAAAGACGGGATCAAAAAGCAAGGATTTGGACAATGGACTGCTATTTTGAGAGATCCCGACTACAACTTTCGGGAAGGAAGAATGGCAGATTCTCTCAAGAAAAGGGCAGAATTGAAGCTTAAAGCTCAAGACTAGCAGCTCGATGAATTAAAACGACTTGCGGCGTAAACGTGCCGATAATCTAAACAAGGCTGTTTTACGACCCACTCAATGGCACTTGTTTCTCAAGAATTAGTCAAAAGAACAACCGAGATGGATCGAAAATTTGGTTTATCAACGGAGTTGATAATGTAAATTGACCACCGTACAGGGATTCGATTAGCTAATCGAATTCCTGTAGGGTGGTCAATTTACATTATCAACTCCGTTGATAAACCAAATTTTCGTGTTTCACTCACCCACCGACGCAGCACCACAGTTTCTTTAGAAACTAATCCCCTTTATTCACGAGATGGATCGAACTTGTTGATTAAGTTCAGAAGTGATGCTATCGTCAAAGTCATATACCGCGGCCCTCTTTGTTTGTTTATTTATTTGCTTTTTTTGGCTTGTCGTGGCTGCCTTTTGCAGCATAAAACTGAGATTAAATATGCCTGCTATCTCAATCAGAGTTATTCTGTGATCGATTAGTGGTCGGCACGATAGTTGTAAAACGATAGCTCTCACGCCTGTTTGGTTTTCAACGAACACGGCATCCATGCAAGCAAAAGCAGTATTTCTGTGGTCTAGCTGGGAAGTTCCTACATGTCTGCACAAGGCTTGACTTCTCTACAAAAGTCGAAAACACTTAAAAGTTCATGTCCCCGAAACATCCATGAAATCCTCGTTTGCCGCACTAGTACAAATCAACATCCCAAACATCTGAGTTAAACCACTCATCCCAAAACATTACTGAAGTTGAGTTCGATATCTTTATGAATTCAAGCAGCAGTCAGTCTTCAAAAATTCATGTCTTCGGAAAATCCGTAAAATCCATCTTTCCACACTCATATAAAATAAACATCTGAGCATATAAAACATCTGGGTTCAACTTTTGATGCCAACAAATAACTCAAGTTTCATGTCTCCAAGTAATCTGTCTTTTCCGTGATGCGCTAAAAAGATGTTTGACATAAAACAAAACTTGTATCAAGACTTGACTGCTGCTGGCATTCATAGAGTGAACACAATTGAAAACCTGAAAAAATCTAACTTGAACTTTTCATCCCAACAAGTGACTCAAGTTTCATGTCTCATAGAAATCCGAGAAACCCGTCTTTTCTGTCTTTTACGTGTGCTGAAAAGATGTTTGACATAAAACAAAACTTGCATCAAGAGTTGACTGCCGGTGGAATTCATAGAGTCAACACAATTGAACATCTAAAACAGCTGACGTGAACTTTTCATCCCAACTAGAAGCTCAAGTTTCATATGTCCAAAAAAATCCGAGAAACCCGTCTTTTCCGTATGTGCTGAACAGATGTTTGACATAAAACAAAACTTGTATCAATACTTGACCGCTGGTGGAATTCATACAGTCAACACAACTGAACATCTAAAACGTCTGAGTTAAACTTTTCATCCCGACAAGAAGCTCAAGTGTAATGTCTCCGTGAAATCCGAGAAATCCTTCTTTTCCGCATGTGCTGAAAAGATGTTTGACATAAAACAAAACTTGTATCAAGACTTGACTGCTAATGCAATTCATAGAGTCAACACAACTGAACCTTTAAAAATTCTGAAAAAACGGGCCAAGTCTGTATGTGTTTTCCCATATAAGAGACAAAAAGACAAGAAAAATAATTAAATATTCATATCCCCGTCAAATCCGTGAAAGTTCACGCATAAGTTGTACTGCGGATTGATGCATTGTATCCCGAAAAGCCAATGAAACTGTAAGTGTCCACCCTTGAATCAATCTTAAACTGGAAGACGGAAACGTCGGAATTCACGGAAATATAAATATTTAAACAGTCTACTTACTGTAAGTACTATCAATACTTACATTTGTAAGGAGGAGTAAAAAGAATTAAATATTCATATCCCCGTCAAATCCGTGAAATCCGTCTTTTTCGTTCTCAAATAAGTATGCACTTTGCATGATGTATTACATCCCGAAAATAAGAGACACTGCAAGTGTCCGCCCTTGAATCAATCCTAAACTGGAAGACGGAAGAGACGGATTTCACGGGGATATGAATATTTAAACAGTCTACTTCTCTTTACTACTGTAAGTACTATCAATAATTATATATTATACTTACAGTTGTAAGGAGAACTAAAAAGAATTAAATATTCACATCCCCGTCAAATCCGTTAAATCCGTCTGTTTCAATCTCAAATAAGTATGCACTTTGCATGATGTATTAGATCTCGAAAATCAGAGACATTGCAACTGTCCGCCCTTGAATAAATCCTAAACTGGAAGAAGGAAAAGACGGATTTGACGGGGATATGAATATTTAAACAGTCTACTTCTCTTTACTACTGTAAGAACTATCAATAATTATATATTATACTTACAGTTGTAAGGAGAAGTAAAAAGAATTAAATATTCATTTCCCCATCAAATCCATGATATCCGTCTTTTTCCTTCAAAATAACTATGCACTTTGCATGATGTATTACATCCCGAGAATCAGAGACACTCCAAGTGTCCGCCCTTGAGTCAATCCTAAACTGGAAGAAGGAAAAGACGGATTTCACGGGGATATGAATATTTAAACAGTCTACTTCTCTTTACTACTGTAAGAACTACCAATAATTATATATTATACTTACAGTTGTAAGGATAAGTAAAAAGAATTAAATATTCATTTCCCCATCAAATCCATGATATCCGTCTTTTTCCTTCAAAATAACTATGCACTTTGCATGATGTATTACATCCCAAGAATCAGAGACACTCCAAGTGTCCGCCCTTGAGTCAATCCTAAACTAAAAGACGGAAAAGACGGATTTCACGGGGATATGAATATTTAAACAGTCTACTTCACTTTACTACTCTAAGTACTATCAATAATTATATATTATACTTACAGTTGTAAGGAGAACTAAAAAGAATTAAATATTCATATCCCCGTCAAATCCGTGAAATCAGTTTTTTTTCGTTCTCAAATAAGTATGCACTTTGCATGATGTATTACATCCCGAAAATAAGAGACACTGCAAGGGTCCGCCCTTGAATCAATCCTAAACTGGAAGACGGAAAAGACAGATTGTTGGGGATATGAATATTTAAACAGTCTACTTCTCTTTACTCCTGTAAGTGCAATCAATAATTATATATTATACTTACAGTTGTAAGGAGAAGTAAAAAGAATTAAATATTCATATCCCCGTCAAATCCGTGAAATTTGTTTTTTTTTCGTTCTCAAATAAGTATGCACTTTGCATGATGTATTACATCCCGAAAATCAGAGACACTCTAAGTGTCCCCCTTGAATCAATCCTAAACTGAAAGACGGAAAAGACGGATTTCACTGGGATATGAATATTTAAACAGTCTAAATCTCTTTACTACTGTAAGTACTATCAATAATTATATATTATACTGACAGTTGTAAGGAGAAGTAAAAAGAATGAAATATTCATATCCCCGTCAAATCCGTGAAATCCGTCTTTTTCGTTCTCAAATAAGTACGCACTTTGCATGATGTATTACATCCCGAAAATCAGAGACAGTGCAAGTGTCGGCCCTTGAATATATCCTAAAGTGGAAGACGGAATAGACGGACTTGACGGGGATATGAATATTTAAACAGTCTACTTCTCTTTACTACCGTAAGTACTATCAATAATTATATATTATACTTACTGTTGGAAGGAGAAGTAAAAAGAATTAAATATTCATATCCCTGTCAAATCCGTGAAATCCGTCTTTTTCGTTCTCAATTAATTATGAACTTTGCATGATCTATTACATCCCGAAAATCAGTGATACTGCAAGTGTCCGATCTTGAATCAATCCTAAAGTGGTAGACGGAAAAGACGGATTTGACGGGGATATGAATATTTAAACAGTCTACTTCTCTTTACTACTGTAAGTACTATCAATAATTATATATTATACTTCCAGTTGTAAGGAGAAGTAAAAAGAATTAAATATTCATATTTCCGTCGAATTCGCGAAATTCGTCTTTTTCGTTCTCAAATAAGTATGCACTTTGCATGATGTGTTACATCCCGAAAAGGAGTGACACTCCAAGTTTCCGCCACTGAATCAATCCTAAACTTGAAGACGGAAAAGATGGATTTGACGGGGATATGAATTTTTAAACAGTCTACTTCTCTCTTCTACTTTAAGTAATATCAATAATTATATATTATACTTACAGTTGTAAGTAGAACTAAAAAGAATTAATATGGAATCCACCAGAAGTTCGAGTAACAAGTGGACAAAAACATTGTACCAAGATTATTTTCAGCGTCTTGCAAACTTCTGTACGACAGTTTTAAATATCTTCTCAAAAATATCATTTCTAGAAACACCAAAGATCGAAAAGAAATGTTGAACTAATGTTTGAAACACTTGAAAGTACTGGTGAAATGAAACTAATGATGAAATTTTGCCTGTGTTTGCACAAGTTCTCTAACTTTGAAATTTATTTTCTCTCGTTCCCATAGGAAATTGTTTTCGGTGTTATTTCAGGCAATTCCCTATGTATTTAGGTTTAAGAAAATGTAAAAATGACTGTAAAATACTTAAAATTATTCTAGTGCCACATTTTTGGCCAGTAAAACCTGAAATTGCTCGATTTTTTAGCGGATTTCGTCTTAAATATTCATATCCCCGTGAAATCCGTGAAATCCATCTTTTTCGTTCTCAACTAAGGATGCACTTTGCATGATGTATTAGATCCCGAAAATCAGAGACACTGCAAGTTTCCGCCCTTGAATCAATCCTAAACTGGACGTGGGAAAAAACGGATTTCACGGGATATGAATATTTTAACAGTCTACTTCTCTTTACTACTGTAAGTACTATCAATAATTATATATTATAATTACAGTTGTAAAAAGAAGTAAAAAGAATTAAATATAAATACCCTTGTCAAATCCCTGAAATCCGTCTTTTTCATTCTCAAATAAGAATGCACTTTGCATGATGTATTACATCCCGAAAATCAGTGACACTCCAAGTCTCCGCCCTTGAATCAATCTAAGAGTGGAAGACGGAAAAGTCGGAGTTCACAGGCATATCAATATTTAAACAGTCTACTTCTCTTCACTACTGTAAGTACAATCAATAATTATATATTATACTTACAGTTGTAAGGACAAGTAAAAATAATTAAATATTGATATCCCCGTCAAATCCGTGAAGTCCGTTTTTTTATTTCGTTCTCAAATAAGTATGCACTTTGCATGATGTATTAACTCCCGAAAATCAGAGACACTCCAAGTGTCCGCTCTTGAATCAATCCTAAACTGAAAGACGGAAAAGACGGATTTCACTGGGATATGAATATTTAAAAAGTCTAAATCTCTTTACTACTGTAAGTACTCTTAATAATTAAATATTATACTTACAGTTGTAAAAAGAAGTAAAAAGAATTAAATATTCATATCCCCGTCAAATCCCTGAAATCCGTCTTTTTCGTTCTCAAATAAGTATGCACTTTGCATTATGTATTAGATCTCGAATATCAGAGACACTGCAACTGTCCGCCCTTGAATCAATCCTAAACTGGAAGACGGAAAAGACGGATTTGACGAGGATATGAATATTTAAACAGTCTACTTCTCTTTACTACTGTAAGTACTATCAATAATTATATATTATACTTACAGCTGTAAGGAGAAGTAAAAAGAATGAAATATTCACATCCCCGTCAAATCCGTTAAATCCGTCTGTTTCAATCTCAAATAAGTATGCACTTTGCATGATGTATTAGATCTCGAAAATCAGAGACATTGCAACTGTCCGCCCTTGAATAAATCCTAAACTGGAAGAAGGAAAAGACGGATTTGACGGGGATATGAATATTTAAACAGTCTACTTCTCTTTACTACTGTAAGAACTATCAATAATTATATATTATACTTACAGTTGTAAGGAGAAGTAAAAAGAATTAAATATTCATTTCCCCATCAAATCCATGATATCCGTCTTTTTCCTTCAAAATAACTATGCACTTTGCATGATGTATTACATCCCGAGAATCAGAGACACTCCAAGTGTCCGCCCTTGAGTCAATCCTAAACTGGAAGAAGGAAAAGACGGATTTCACGGGGATATGAATATTTAAACAGTCTACTTCTCTTTACTACTGTAAGAACTACCAATAATTATATATTATACTTACAGTTGTAAGGATAAGTAAAAAGAATTAAATATTCATTTCCCCATCAAATCCATGATATCCGTCTTTTTCCTTCAAAATAACTATGCACTTTGCATGATGTATTACATCCCAAGAATCAGAGACACTCCAAGTGTCCGCCCTTGAGTCAATCCTAAACTAAAAGACGGAAAAGACGGATTTCACGGGGATATGAATATTTAAACAGTCTACTTCACTTTACTACTCTAAGTACTATCAATAATTATATATTATACTTACAGTTGTAAGGAGAACTAAAAAGAATTAAATATTCATATCCCCGTCAAATCCGTGAAATCAGTTTTTTTTCGTTCTCAAATAAGTATGCACTTTGCATGATGTATTACATCCCGAAAATAAGAGACACTGCAAGGGTCCGCCCTTGAATCAATCCTAAACTGGAAGACGGAAAAGACAGATTGTTGGGGATATGAATATTTAAACAGTCTACTTCTCTTTACTCCTGTAAGTGCAATCAATAATTATATATTATACTTACAGTTGTAAGGAGAAGTAAAAAGAATTAAATATTCATATCCCCGTCAAATCCGTGAAATTTGTTTTTTTTTCGTTCTCAAATAAGTATGCACTTTGCATGATGTATTACATCCCGAAAATCAGAGACACTCTAAGTGTCCCCCCTTGAATCAATCCTAAACTGAAAGACGGAAAAGACGGATTTCACTGGGATATGAATATTTAAACAGTCTAAATCTCTTTACTACTGTAAGTACTATCAATAATTATATATTATACTGACAGTTGTAAGGAGAAGTAAAAAGAATGAAATATTCATATCCCCGTCAAATCCGTGAAATCCGTCTTTTTCGTTCTCAAATAAGTACGCACTTTGCATGATGTATTACATCCCGAA
The DNA here is from genome assembly GCA_016490735.1 of Pachyseris speciosa. Classification (NCBI taxonomy): domain Eukaryota; kingdom Metazoa; phylum Cnidaria; class Anthozoa; order Scleractinia; family Pachyseridae; genus Pachyseris; species Pachyseris speciosa. The sequence continues at coordinate 864,608 of JAEMWC010000268.1, forward strand.
AATCAGAGACAGTGCAAGTGTCGGCCCTTGAATATATCCTAAAGTGGAAGACGGAATAGACGGACTTGACGGGGATATGAATATTTAAACAGTCTACTTCTCTTTACTACCGTAAGGACTATCAATAATTATATATTATACTTACTGTTGGAAGGAGAAGTAAAAAGAATTAAATATTCATATCCCTGTCAAATCCGTGAAATCCGTCTTTTTCGTTCTCAATTAATTATGAACTTTGCATGATCTATTACATCCCGAAAATCAGTGATACTGCAAGTGTCCGATCTTGAATCAATCCTAAAGTGGTAGACGGAAAAGACGGATTTGACGGGGATATGAATATTTAAACAGTCTACTTCTCTTTACTACTGTAAGTACTATCAATAATTATATATTATACTTCCAGTTGTAAGGAGAAGTAAAAAGAATTAAATATTCATATTTCCGTCGAATTCGCGAAATTCGTCTTTTTCGTTCTCAAATAAGTATGCACTTTGCATGATGTGTTACATCCCGAAAAGGAGTGACACTCCAAGTTTCCGCCACTGAATCAATCCTAAACTTGAAGACGGAAAAGATGGATTTGACGGGGATATGAATTTTTAAACAGTCTACTTCTCTCTTCTACTTTAAGTAATATCAATAATTATATATTATACTTACAGTTGTAAGTAGAACTAAAAAGAATTAATATGGAATCCACCAGAAGTTCGAGTAACAAGTGGACAAAAACATTGTACCAAGATTATTTTCAGCGTCTTGCAAACTTCTGTACGACAGTTTTAAATATCTTCTCAAAAATATCATTTCTAGAAACACCAAAGATCGAAAAGAAATGTTGAACTAATGTGTGAAACACTTGAAAGTACTGGTGAAATGAAACTAATGATGAAATTTTGCCTGTGTTTGCACAAGTTCTCTAACTTTGAAATTTATTTTCTCTCGTTCCCATAGGAAATTGTTTTCGGTGTTATTTCAGGCAATTCCCTATGTATTTAGGTTTAAGAAAATGTAAAAATGACTGTAAAATACTTAAAATTATTCTAGTGCCACATTTTTGGCCAGTAAAACCTGAAATTGCTCGATTTTTTAGCGGATTTCGTCTTAAATATTCATATCCCCGTGAAATCCGTGAAATCCATCTTTTTCGTTCTCAACTAAGGATGCACTTTGCATGATGTATTAGATCCCGAAAATCAGAGACACTGCAAGTTTCCGCCCTTGAATCAATCCTAAACTGGACGTGGGAAAAAACGGATTTCACGGGGATATGAATATTTTAACAGTCTACTTCTCTTTACTACTGTAAGTACTATCAATAATTATATATTATAATTACAGTTGTAAAAAGAAGTAAAAAGAATTAAATATTCATACCCTTGTCAAATCCCTGAAATCCGTCTTTTTCATTCTCAAATAAGAATGCACTTTGCATGATGTATTACATCCCGAAAATCAGTGACACTCCAAGTCTCCGCCCTTGAATCAATCTAAGAGTGGAAGACGGAAAAGTCGGAGTTCACAGGCATATCAATATTTAAACAGTCTACTTCTCTTCACTACTGTAAGTACAATCAATAATTATATATTATACTTACAGTTGTAAGGACAAGTAAAAATAATTAAATATTGATATCCCCGTCAAATCCGTGAAGTCCGTTTTTTTATTTCGTTCTCAAATAAGTATGCACTTTGCATGATGTATTAACTCCCGAAAATCAGAGACACTCCAAGTGTCCGCTCTTGAATCAATCCTAAACTGAAAGACGGAAAAGACGGATTTCACTGGGATATGAATATTTAAAAACTCTAAATCTCTTTACTACTGTAAGTACTCTTAATAATTAAATATTATACTTACAGTTGTAAAAAGAAGTAAAAAGAATTAAATATTCATATCCCCGTCAAATCCCTGAAATCCGTCTTTTTCGTTCTCAAATAAGTATGCACTTTGCATTATGTATTAGATCTCGAATATCAGAGACACTGCAACTGTCCGCTCTTGAATCAATCCTAAACTGGAAGACGGAAAAGACGGATTTGACGAGGATATGAATATTTAAACAGTCTACTTCTCTTTACTACTGTAAGTACTATCAATAATTATATATTATACTTACAGCTGTAAGGAGAAGTAAAAAGAATTAAATATTCATATGTCCGTCAAATCCGTGAAATCCGTCTTTTTCGTTCTCAAATAAGTATGCACTTTGCATGATGTATTACATCCCGAAAATAAGAGACACTGCAAGGGTCCGCCCTTGAATCAATCCTAAACTGGAAGACGGAAAAGACGGATTGTTGGGGATATGAATATTTAAACAGTCTACTTCTCTTCACTACTGTAAGTACAATCAATAATTATATATTATCTTTACAGTTGTAAGGAGAAGTTAAAAGAATTAAATATTCATATCCCCGTCAAATCCGTGAAATCCGTTTTTTTCGTTCTCAAATAAGTATGCACTTTGCATGATGTATTACATCCCGAAAATCAGAGACAGTCCAAGTGTCCGCCCTTGAATCAATCCTAAACTGAAAGACGGAAAAGACGGATTTGACGGGGATATGAATATTTAAACAGTCTAAATCTCTTTACTACTGTTAGTACTATCAATAATTAAATATTATACTTACAGTTGTAAAAAGAAGTAAAAAGAATTAAATATTGATATCCCCGTCAAATCCCTGAAATCCGTCTTTTTCGTTCTCAAATAAGTATGCACTTTGCATGATGTATTAGATCTCGAATATCAGAGACACTGCAACTGTCCGCACTTGAATCAATCCTAAACTGGAAGACGGAAAAGACGGATTTGACGGGGATATGAATATTTAAACAGTCTACTTCTCCCTGCTACTGTAAGTACTATCAATAATAATATATTTTACTGACAGTTGTAAGGAGAACTAAAAAGAATTAAGACGGAATCCTCCAGAAGTTCGAGTAACAAGTGGACAAAAACATTGTACCAAGATTATTTTCGGCGTCTTGCAAACTTCTGTACGACAGTTTTAAATATCTTCTCAAAAATATCATTTCTAGAAACACCAAAGGTCGAAAAGAAATTTTGAACTAAGATACGAAACAATTGAAAGTACTGGTGAAATGAAACTAATGATGAAATTTTGCCTGTGTTTGCACAAGTTCTCTAACTTTGAAATTTTTTTTCTCTCGTTCCCATGGGAAATTGTTTTCGGTGTTATTTCAGGCAATTCCCTATGTATTTAGGTTTAAGAAAATGTAAAAATGACTGTAAAATACTTAAAATTATTCTAGTGCCACATTTTTGGCAAGTAAAACCTGAAATTGCTCGATTTTTTAGCGGATTTCGTCATAAATATTCATATCCCCGTGAAATCCGTGAAATCCATCTTTTTCGTTCTCAACTAAGGATGCACTTTGCATGATGTATTAGATCCCGAAAATCAGAGACACTGCAAGTTTCCGCCCTTGAATCAATCCTAAACTAAACGAGGGAAAAAACGGATTTCACGGAGAGATGAATATTTAAACAGTCTACTTCTCTTTACTACTGAAAGTACAATCAATAATTATATATTATACTTACAGTTGTAAGGACAAGTAAAAATAATTAAATATTGATATCCCCGTCAAATCCGTGAAATCCGTTTCTTTTTTTCGTTCTCAAATAAGTATGCACTTTGCATGATGTATTAACTCCCGAAAATCAGAGACACTCCAAGTGTCCGCTTTTGAATCAATCCTAAACAGGAAGATGGAAAAGACGGATTTCACGGGGATATGAATAATTAAACAGTCTACTTCTTTTTACTACTGTAAGTCCTATCAATAATTATATATTATACTTACAGTTGTAAGGAGAAGTAAAAAGAATTAAATATTGCTATCCCCGTCAAATCCATGAAATCCGTTTTGTTCGTTTTCAAATAAGTATGCACTTTGCATGATGTATTATATCCCGAAAATCAGTTATACTGCAAGTGTCCGCCCTTGAATCAATCCTAAACTGGAAGACGGAAAAGACGGATTTGACGAGGATATGAATATTTAAACAGTCTACTTCTCCTTACTACTGTAAGTACTATCAATAACTGTATATTATACTTACAGTTGTAAGGATAAGTAAGAAGAATTAAATATTCATATCCCCGTCAAATCTGTGAATTCCGTCTTTTTCGTTCTCAAATAAGTATGCACTTTGCATGATATATGACATCTCGAAAATCAGAGACACTCCAAGTTTTGGCCCTTGAATCAATCCTAAACCGGAAGATGGAAAAGACGGATTTCACGGGATATGAATATTTAAACAGCCTATTTCTCGTTACTGCCGTAAGTACTATCAATATCTTTAAAATGCATATTATATGTTATACTTAAATATTTATATCCCTGTCAAAGCCGCAAAATCCGTCTTTTTCGTTCTGACGTAAGTCTGTACTTTGGATTGATGTATCACTATCCAGAAATCTGAAACTTTGCTCTCAGTTATTCTATCAGTCAAGTTGTCAAGTATCGCTGAGCTTTTTGTTTTTATTTGTTTTTCCGGATTTCCTGGATACGCATCTCAATCATTTTTTGGGATATATCATTCAAGGAACTGTGTGGCCCGAAATGAAAAGGGAACAAAGAAGTACGGGAAACGATCTCCTTCTTTTTCTTCTTACCTTCTTCTTCTTCTTCTTGTTCTTTGTCTTGTTCTTTTTCTTCGTCTTCTTCTTCTTCATCTTCTTCTTCTTCTTCTTCCTTTTTCTCGTCGTCGTCGTATTTGGCTCTATGTATTTTTTTTAATCGAGATGAGAGTGTCTAAACGTACCGGTTTTAGCTTATGTGAAAATGGCGTTAATAAAAGTGGCAGACTTTGAATTGTCACAACGTTTCTCCAACATCTAGTTCTTTCTAATGTAGGAGAAAGGAAAATCAATATTAGTGCTTTTTTCTTCTTCTTCTTGCCAGTGTCAGTCGTTAATAGCCAAACGTCTGACAACAAGTCGTCGGTTTCCAGTACAGTTTCAGTTTCAGTTCAGTTTATTATTTAGCCACAATTAATTACACATCACGAAATAATAAATACATTCATAAATTAATAGAAGCGGCAAGGAGGGCCATAAGAAACCACAAGGCTTATACGAGATGGACCTCCTAAATCCTAGAATATAAAACACAAACTTTTATCATATAGGCTAGCAGATGAATAAATCAAAAAAAATTTAAGAAACAAAATAATCATTACTAATGTCATACCTTATATAAAAATAGTCACAGACACAAACACTGTGAACATGCTTGAAGAAATGAAAAGTCTTGATGATACCCAAAATTTACAATGAAAGATTTCTCACATCAAACATTTGTTTTTAATAAATTGAGTTATTATTTTCCTTATTACAGATCAGCCTGAATTTACAGCTCAGCCACAAAGCCAGGCCCTAAGAGAGGGAGATAACGTCACATTATCCTGTAACGCCAGTGGAAACCCAGAACCGACCTTTTCATGGACCAAAGATGGAACAACTGTTAATACGAACGCCAATCCCAGGATAACGTTATCATCGCAAAACAAGGAGTTGACTATATGCAATGTAAATAGAAGTGACAGCGGACAATACCGATGTATTGCAAACAACTCTCAGGGGACAGTTAACTCCAGTGCTGCCACCCTTAATGTGCAGTGTAAGTACAATGTTATACCTTTGTTCTTTTTCTTGTTCTTGTTGGCGTTGCTCCTTTTCGCCTTCGTTTTTGCGGTTCTTTTTCGTTTTCTCCTTGATCTTCTCTCCTATTTTCCTAAAACAGTTTTGTTCTTTTTCTCCTAGTTGTATTTTTTAAGATAACAGTGGCTAAACATAGCGGTTTTAGATGCTATGAAAATGGCATTAGTAAAAGTAGCAGGATTAAACTTTCCATGACGTTTCTCCACAGTGAAGTTTGTCCTCAATTAGTGTCGGTTGTCGCATGTAGTCGAAGTCTTCCTTATGGTAAAGTAAGTCGCTAGCAGCCAACACCTTTCAGTACACCAAATCTTCGGTTCCCATTGTACAGTAGATATCCTTGAAGAAATAAAACGTTTTGATGATACCCAAAATCTGCAAAGAAAAATTACTTTAATCAAGCATGTTTTAAGAATTCAGAACTGAGTTGCATGTTTTTTCCTTATTACAGATCAGCCAAAGTTTACAGTTCAGCCACAGAATCAGACAGGGAAAGAAGGAAAGAACGTCACATTATCCTGTAACGCCAGTGGGAATCCAGTGCCGACTTTTTCATGGACCAAAGATGGAACAGCTGTTAATACTACTGCCAATCCCAGGATCACTTTATCATCGCAAAACAAGGAGTTGACTATAAGCAATGTGAATAGAAGTGACAGCGGACTATACCGATGTATTGCAAACAACTCTCAGGGGACAGTTAACTCCAGTGCCGCTACATTTGATGTGCAGTGTAAGTAAAATGTTATACCATTGTTGGTTTTGTTAGTTGTAGTTTTTTCTCCGTACTTCCTTTTATTCTAATTCTTTTTCTTGTTGTAATTCTTGTTCTTTTTCTTCTTCTTCTGCGTCGTCGTTGTCGTCGTCATTGTCGATAAGAGGTTCTAAACGCACCGGTTTTAGCTTGTATGAAAATGGCGTTAGTAAAAGTGGCTGCTTTTGAACTGTCATAACCTTTCTCCAATATCTAGTTCCTCCTAACGTAGAACAAAGTAAAATCGATATTAGTGCTGGGTTTCTTCTTCTTGCCGAAGAAAGTCGTTAATTGCCAAATCTCGCAGAAGAAATCGTCGGTGTCCACTGCATTGTGGACGTGCTTAAAAACATGAAAACTCTTGATGATACAATAAATTTCCAATAAGTTATTTCTGACATCAAGGATCTGTTTTTAATAAAACGAGTTATTATTTTCCTTATTACAGTTGAGCCTGAGTTTACAGCTCAGCCACAAAGCCTGGTTGTAACAGAGGGAAATAACGTCACATTATCCTGTAACGCCAGTGGAAATCCAGGACCGACTTTTTCATGGACCAAAAATGGAACAGCTGTTAATACTACTGCCAATCCCAGGATCACTTTATCATCGCAAAACAAGGAGTTGACTATAAGCAATGTGAATAGAAGTGACAGCGGACAATACAGATGCATTGCAAACAATGCTCAGGGGACAGTTAACTCCAGTGCTGCTACCCTTGATGTGCAGTGTAAGAAAGATGTTATACCATTCTTGTAGTTGTTGTTGTTGTTCTTGTTGTTGCCGTACTTGTTGTTGTTGTTCTTCTTTTTGTCCTTGTGTTTTCTTTTTTCCTCTCCTCTTGCGCTTTTTCTTGTTGTTATTCTTATTGTTGTTGTTTTTGTTGTTGTTGTTCTTCTTCTTCCTCTTCTTTGTTGTCGTTGTAGTTGTCGTCGTATTTGTCGTTATGTTGATTTTTTCTTTTATTTTAATCGAGAATATAGAGTGTCGAAACGTACCGATTATGGCTTGTGTGTAAGTGGCGTTAGTAAAAGTGACAGACTTTGAACTGTCATAACGTTTCTCCAATATCTAGTTCCTGATAAAGTAGAGGAAAGTAAAATCAATATTGGTGCTCGTTTTCTTCTTCTTTCCAGAGTAAGTGGTTTTAATAGCCAAACCTCGGAGAACAAATCGTCTGTTTCCACTGCACTGTGAACATGCTTGAAGAAAAGAAAAGTGTTGATGATACCGAAAACTTCCAATGAGACATTTCTGACATCAAGGATCTGTTTCTAATAAAACGAGTTATTTTCCTTATTACAGATCGGCCAGAGTTGACAGCTCAGCCACAAAGCCAGGCAGTAAGAGAGGGAGATAACGTCACATTATCCTGTAACGCCAGTGGAAATCCAGGACCGACTTTTTCATGGACCAAAACTGGAACAGCTGTTAATACTACTGCCAATCCCAGGATCACTTTATCATCGCAAAACAAGGAGTTGACTATAAGTAATGTGAATAGAAGTGACAGCGGACAATACCAATGTATTGCAAACAATGCTCAGGGGACAGTTAACTCCAGTGCTGCTACCCTTGATGTGCAGTGTAAGTAATATGTTATACGATTCTTGTTGCCGTTGTTGTTGTGGTTCTTCTCATTCTTCTTTTTCTTTTTCTTCTCCTTTTTCTTCTTCTAATTCTTCTTTTTCTTTTTGTTCTTCTTCTTCTTCTACTTCTTCTACGTTTCCTTAAATTTTTTTTATGATTTAACATGTCTTAGCAGGATTTCGTCAACCCAATTTTGGCTGTTGTTTTTAATCAGCATTGACATTCTTAAGAGGCGTTGGCATGTTTTCTTTATCCCTTAACTGGTTTTTCAATTGACTTTAAATTTTTTGGTGCTGTTGTCATTTTTGCTCAGGAAACGTTCCCATGATGGGACCATTGTTCCTATTTGGAGTGGTCGTATAGTATGAAAAGAAACAAATTGTTGTCAGAAATAGGAACAAAGTGTTCATTTAGAGCTAAAAAGGAATCTTTATTTTGAATTTTAAACGTTGAAAGGAACCTTTTGTTTCGAAATGAGTCGCTGAGAAAAAAATGTTCCCATTGGTATTGTTCCTCTTTTTATCATTTTGGTCCTCTTTATTCATTTGAGGAACAATTGTTCTCATTCACGAGTTCCGTTTTGAACGAAATGTTGCTTTTCATTGACACGCGGAATAATTTGTTCCTAACAATTAGTTCCCATTGATTTAAAATTGTTCCTATTAAGAAAATGACAGTTCCTTTGTACGTGTTCTTGAACAGAACCATGCTTCTTTACTTGCCATCTATGTTTTCATCGCTTTTTAATTGCATGGGGAAACGTTTGTTGTAGTGTTTTAAGTTTGACTCAACACGAAACAGAGTCAATAGCAGATTCTAACAGACTTTTGGAGGCGCTTCTTTAAGTTGTCCGGGCAAGGTAAGGTTGAACACCACCACACCAACGCCATACTAATGCCAACTTGGGTTTGTAAATCAACTCAAGAATAATGAAGAATGGCAAGCAGAGGCATACCTCAGTAACTTTGAACTTGAACAATGCAACTATTGTTCTAGGTATGCACAGGCTTGCCCGGGGCAGGCCCGAACCCATTTGGGATGTAACTCTCTGCTATGAATTTGAGTACAATGGTAACAAGCTCGGGCAAGTAGGGACAAGTGCTGACAAGCTCCAAATTAAATGATGGCTCTATTGTTTGCCAATGGGTGTGATTGTTTCGTCGGTTTTTGCTAAACGGTGCAAACAGAAGTCTGTTGGCTGAATCAAATCCTCTTTTTCAAGAATGAACAAGAAGGTCAAAGTCGATTGGTCTACGATTGATCGTGCATCGCCAAAACCAAAACGGCTTCACTTAGAAAAAGAAGATGCGGACAGCTTGTACCATTGTCCAATTCAAGTATGCGAACACGAAGGATTTCAAGGTCAGCCTCGATGCAGGAAACATGTCAATTCTAAGCACGGCTGGTTCTTTTATTTTGACGAAAACCCGCCCTGACAGAACTTCGACATTCATTGCAAGTGCCGGACACTAAGTCATCAAAGACCACTACAGATGATTTTGAATCAAGCTGAAGGCCAAAACACGGTGTCATTGTTGTACCTTCTTTTTCAGTCTCTAGTCAAATTGGCGAAGCATTCGCGAACTGGTTGACTGGTAGTGGTGGGGGTTGCAAGAAAGATCGCACAGCTCAACAAATAGTGATGAGAAGCTTTAAATTTCTGAAATTTTGTTGCGCAGACGGGAAAGAATTGACGTTTGAAGTGATAGACTAAAGTCTGTGCTCGCCAAATCTCTTGTTTAAATTCATAGACTACTTGCAAGACGAGTGCAAACTCGGACACGGTGGGCGATTGCGCTCCATAGACGCAATTTGCGAACTAATGGACTTTAGAAAAATCAATGGGGCGTCCTACGCAGTTCTGCGAAACCTATCTGCTACTGAGTTGTACCTTAAGAGAGCTCGAAGGACGGTGGCAAAAATGATGAGATTGCAGTGGACCCGAGAACTGGACATCGACACATTAGAAGCTCGAGGTCACTGGGCGACAATGGAGGAATTGCTGCAAGTGGTGACATTTCACTTACCGCGTTACGAAAACGTCGTAAAGACTTGCAAGAGCAATCCATGTCAAGTCAACCCATCCGACTTAACGTTTGCCACGAGATTTGTGTCGATGTACTTGTTCATCAAAGTGAAGGGGTCGCGCCCCATGACTTATCAGTACTTGACGGTCGACATGGTTAGGGCAGCGAACGAGAACGGGGGATTTATTGACCAGAAAAAGTTCAAGACTGCCAGCAAATACGGGTTTGACTCCTTGATTCTAACCGATGCAAGCATGCAGGTGCTCGATAGCTACATCAATTTCGTGAGGCCATTGCTAAAACCCCAGTGCGAGTTTGTTCTGGTCACGAGAAATGGAGGCCAAGACGGAAAGCTGGGCGACGTCATGAATAAACTAGTGTTTGACGCAATCGCAAAGTACATTCACCTGACACGCTATCGTCAAATCGTCAAAACGCAAAGCCTCAATCAGCTCACCAGCAAAGAGCGAAGCATTTTCTCCGGAGATCAGAAACACAGCTCAGCCGTCGCCAAAGTTCACTATCAAAAGCAAAGGTCGCGCGAAGTTGCTGTGAAGGCTCACGACTGTCTGCAAAACCTACAAGCTACTAAATGCTCTGAGGTGGATGAGGAGGTCAACAAGAAGTTTAGCCATCCAACTTTGAGTCTTGCAGCACTGACTGAAAGCACAGAAACGAAAAGCGTGCTCCCTCAGAGGGATGCCACACCGACAAATCGATTGCGAATGCAAAGAAGTCATCGTCGGCTGTTGAAATTTCCGACGGACGAAGACGAGTTTCTAAAGACGGGGATCAAAAAGCAAGGATTTGAACAATGGACTGCTATTTTGAGAGATCCCGACTACAACTTTCGGGAAGGAAGAATGGCAGATTCTTTGAAGAAAAGGGCAGAATTGAAGCTTAAGGCTCAAGACTAGCAGCTCGATCAATTAAAACGATTTGCGGCGTAAACGTGCCGATAATCTAAACAAGGCTGTTTTACGACCCACTCAATGGCACTTGTTTCTTAAGAATTAGTCAAAAGAACAACCGAGATGGATCGAACTTGTTGATTAAGTTCAGAAGTGATGCTATCGTCAAAGTCATTTACCGTGGCCCTCTTTGTTTGTTTATTTATTTGCTTTTTTTGGCTTGTCGTGGCTGCCTTTTGCAGCATAAAACTGAGATTAAATATGCCTGCTATCTCAATCAGATTTATTTTGTGATCGATTAGTGGTCGGCACGATAGTTGTAAAACGATAGCGCTCACGCCTGTTTGGTTTTCAACGAACACGGCATCCATGCAAGCAAAAGCAGTATTTCTGTGGTCTAGCTGGGAAGTTCCTACATGTCTGCACAAGGCTTGACTTCTCTACAAAAGTCGAAAACACTAAAAAGTTCATGTCCCCGAAACATCCATGAAATCCTCGTTTGCCGCACTAGTACAAATCAACATCCCAAACATCTGAGTTAAACCATTCATCCCAAAACATTACTGAAGTTGAGTTCGATATCTTTATGAATTCAATCAGCAGTCAGTCATTTCTGCAAGATTTAAACTTCAAAAATTCATATCTTCGGAAAATCCGTAAAATCCATCTTTCCACACTCATATAAAATAAACATCTGAGCATATAAAACATCTGGGTTCAACTTTTGATGCCAACAAATAACTCAAGTTTCATGTCTCCCAGTAATCCGTCTTTTCCGTGATGCGCTAAAAAGATCGATGTTTGACATAAAACAAAACTTGTATCAAGACTTGACTGCTGCTGGAATTCATAGAGTGAACACAATTGAAAACCTGAAAAACTCTTACTTGAACTTTTCATCCCAACAAGTGACTCAAGCTTCATGTCTTCAAGAAATCCGAGAAACCCGTCTTTTCCTTTGTGTGCTGAAAAGATGTTTGACATATAACAAAGCTTGCATCAAGACTTGACTGCCGGTGGAATTCATAGAGTGCCCACAATTGAACATCTAAAACAGCTGACGTGAACTTTTCATCCCAACAAGAAGCTCAAGTTTCATGTCTCCAAAAAACTCAGAGAAATCCGTCTTTTCCGTATGTGCTGAAAAGATGTTTGACATAAAACAAATTTTGTATCAATACTTGACCGCTGTTGCAATTCATAGAGTCAACACAACTGAACATCTAAAACATCTGACTTAAACTTCTCATCCCGACAAGAAGCTCAAGTGTAATGTCTCCGAGAAATCCGTCTTTTCCGTATGTGCTGAAAAGATGTTTGACATAAAACAAAACTCTTATCAAGACTTGACTGCTAATGCAATTCATAGAGTCAACACAACTGAACCTTTAAAACATCTGAAAAAACGAGCCAAGTCTGTATGTGTTTTGACATATAAGAGACGAAAAGCCAAGAAAAATAATTAAATATTCATATCCCCGTCAAATCCGTAAAAGTTCACGCATAAGTTTGTACTGCGCATTGATGCATTGTATCTCGAAAAGCCAATGAAACTGCAAGTGTACATCCTTGAATCAATCTTAAACTGGAAGACGGAAAAGACCGATTTCACGGAAATATGAATATTTAAACAGTCTACTTCTCTTTACTACTGTAAGTACTATCAATAATTATACATTATACTTACAGTTGTGGGGAGAAGTAAAAAAGATTAATTATTCATATCCCCGTCAAATCCGTGAAATCCGTCTTTTTCGTTCTCAAATAAGTATGCACTTTGCATGATGTATTACATCTCGAAAATCAGAGACACTGCAACTGTCCGCCCTTGAATCAATTCCAAACTGGAAGACGGAAAAAGACGGATTTTACGGGGATATGAATATTTAAACAGTCTACTTCTCTTTACTACTGTAAGTATTATCAATAATTGTATATTATACTTACAGTTGTAAGGAGAACTCAAAAGAATTAAATATTCATATCCCCGTCAAATCCGTGAAATCCGTTTTTTTCGTTCTCAAATAAGTATGCACTTTGCATGATGTATGACATCCCTAAAATCAGAGACACTCCAAGTGTCCGCCCTTGAATCAATCCTAAACTGGAAGATGGAAAAGACGGATTTCACGGGGATATGAATATTTAAACAGTCTATTTCTCGTTACTGCTGTAAGTACTATCAATATCTTTAAAATACATATTATATATTATACTTAAATATTTATATCCCTGTCAAAGCCGCAAAATCCGTCTTTTTCGTTCTCACGTAAGTCTGTACTTTGGATTGATGTATCACTATCCGCAAATCTGAAACTTTGCTCTCAGTTATTCTATCAGTCAAGTTGTCAAGCATCGCTGAGCTTTGTGTTTTTTTTTTTTTTCCGGATTTCCTGGATACGCATCTCAATCATTTTTTGGGATATATCATTCAAGGAACTATGTGGCCCGAAATGAAAAGGGAACAAAGAAGTACGGGAAACGATCTCCTTCTTTTTCTTCTTACTTTCTTCTTCTTTTTCTTGTTCTTCTTCTTGTTCTTTTCCTTCGTCTTCTTCTTCTTCATCTTCTTCTTCTTCTTCTTCTTCTTCTTCTTCTTCATCCTTTTTCTCGTCGTCGTCGCATTTGGCTCTATGTATTTTTTTTTAATCGAGATGAGAGTGTCTAAACGTACCGGTTTTAGCTTATGTGAAAATGGCGTTAATAAAAGTAGCAGACTTTGAATTGTCACAACGTTTCTCCAACATCTAGTTCTTTCTAATGTAGGAGAAAGGAAAATCAATATTAGTGCTTTTTTCTTCTTCTTCTTGCCAGTGTCAGTCGTTAATAGCCAAACGTCTGACAACAAGTCGTCGGTTTCCAGTACACTGTGAACATGCTTGAAGAAATGAAAAGTCTCGATGATACCCAAAATTTGCAATGAAAGATTTCTGACATCAAGCTTTTGTTTTTAATAAATTGAGTTATTATTTTCCGTATTACAGATCAGCCTGAGTTTACAGCTCAGCCACAAAGCCAGGCCCTAAGAGAGGGAGATAACGTCACATTATCCTGTAACGCCAGTGGAAACCCAGAACCGACCTTTTCATGGACAAAAGATGGAACAACTGTTAATACGAACGCCAATCCCAGGATCACGTTATCATCGCAAAACAAGGAGTTGACTATAAGCAATGTAAATAGAAGTGACAGCGGACAATACCGATGTATTGCAAACAACTCTCAGGGGACAGTTAACTCCAGTGCTGCCACTCTCAATGTGCAGTGTAAGTACAATGTTATACCTTTGTTCTTTTTCTTGTTCTTGTTGGCGTTGCTTCTTTTCGCCTTCGTTTTGCGGTTCTTTTTCGTTTTCTCCTTGATCTTCTCTCTTCTTTTCCTAAAACAGTTTTGTTCTTTTTCTCCTAGTTGTATTTTTTAAGATAACAGTGGCTAAACATAGCGGTTTTAGATGCTATGAAAATGGCATTAGTAAAAGTAGCAGGATTAAACTTTCCATGACGTTTCTCCACAGTGAATTTTGTCCTCAATTAGTGTCGGTTGTCGCATTGTAGTCGAAGTCATCCTGATGGAAAGTAAGTCACTAGCAGCCAACACCTTTCAGTACACCAAATCTTCGGTTCCCATTGTACAGTAGATATCCTTGAAGAAATAAAACGTTTTTAATCAAGCATGTTTTAAGAATTCAGAACTGAGTTGCATGTTTTTTCCTTATTACAGATCAGCCAAAGTTTACAGTTCAGCCACAGAATCAGACAGTGAAAGAAGGAAAGAACGTCACATTATCCTGTAACGCTAATGGGAATCCAGTGCCGACTTTTTCATGGACCAAAGATGGAACAGCTGTTAATACTACTGCCAATCCCAGGATCACTTTATCATCGCAAAACAAGGAGTTGACTATAAGCAATGTGAATAGAAGTGACAGCGGACTATACCGATGTATTGCAAACAACTCTCAGGGGACAGTTAACTCCAGTGCTGCTACATTTGATCTGCAGTGTAAGTAAAATGTTATACCATTGTTTGTTTTGTTAGTTGTAGTTTTTTCTCCGTACTTCCTTTTATTCTAATTCTTTTTATTCTTGTTTATCTTCACTCTTCTAATTCTTTTTCTTGTTGTAATTCTTGTTCTTTTTCTTCTTCTTCTGCGTCGTCGTTGTCGTCGTCGTATTTGCCCTTTTGTTGTTTTTTCTTTTTATTTTAATTTAATAGCGATAAGAGTGTCTAAACGTACCGGTTTTAGCTTGTATGAAAATGGCGTTAGTAAAAGAGGCCGCTTTTGAACTGTCATAACCTTTCTCCAATATCTAGTTCCTCCTAACGTAGAACAAAGTAAAATCAATATTAGTGCTGGTTTTCTTCTTCTTGCCGAAGAAAGTCGTTAATTGCGAAATCTCGCAGAACAAATCGTCGGTTTCCACTGCACTGTCGACATGCTTAAAGAAATGAAAAGTCTTGATGATACAATAAATTTCCAATGAGTTATTTCTGACATCAAGGATCTGTTTATAATAAAACGAGTTATTATTTTCCTTATTACAGTTGAGCCTGAGTTTACAGCTCAGCCACAAAGCCAGGCTGTAAGAGAGGGAAATAACGTCACATTATCCTGTAACGCCAGTGGAAATCCAGGACCGACTTTTTCATGGACCAAAGATGGAACAACTGTTAATACGAACGCCAATCCCAGGATCACGTTATCATCGCAAAACAAGGAGTTGACTATAAGCAATGTAAATAGAAGTGACAGCGGACAATACCGATGTATTGCAAACAACTCTCAGGGGACAGTTAACTCCAGTGCTGCCACCCTTAATGTGCAGTGTAAGTACAATGTTATACCTTTTTTCTTTTTCTTGCTCTAGTTGGCGTTGCTTCTTTTCGCCTTTGTTTTGCGATTCTTTTTCGTTTTCTCCTTGATCTTCTCTCTTCTTTTCCTAAAACAGT
The DNA here is from genome assembly GCA_016490735.1 of Pachyseris speciosa. Classification (NCBI taxonomy): domain Eukaryota; kingdom Metazoa; phylum Cnidaria; class Anthozoa; order Scleractinia; family Pachyseridae; genus Pachyseris; species Pachyseris speciosa. The sequence continues at coordinate 880,537 of JAEMWC010000268.1, forward strand.
TTTGTTCTTTTTCTCCTAGTTGTATTTTTTAAGATAACAGTGGCTAAACATAGCGGTTTTAGATGCTATGAAAATGGCATTAGTAAAAGTAGCAGGATTAAACTTTCCATGACGTTTCTCCACAGTGAATTTTGTCCTCAATTAGTGTCGGTTGTCGCATGTAGTCGAAGTCTTCCTTATGGTAAAGTAAGTCGCTAGCAGCCAACACCTTTCAGTACACCAAATCTTCGGTTCCCATTGTACAGTAGATATCCTTGAAGAAATAAAACGTTTTGATGATACCCAAAATCTGCAAAGAAAAATTACTTTAATCAAGCATGTTTAAAGAATTCAGAACTGAGTTGCATGTTTTTTCCTTATTACAGATCAGCCAAAGTTTACAGTTCAGCCACAGAATCAGACAGTGAAAGAAGGAAAGAACGTCACATTATCCTGTAACGCTAATGGGAATCCAGTGCCGACTTTTTCATGGACCAAAGATGGAACAGCTGTTAATACTACTGCCAATCCCAGGATCACTTTATCATCGCAAAACAAGGAGTTGACTATAAGCAATGTGAATAGAAGTGACAGCGGACTATACCGATGTATTGCAAACAACTCTCAGGGGACAGTTAACTCCAGTGCTGCTACATTTGATCTGCAGTGTAAGTAAAATGTTATACCATTGTTTGTTTTGTTAGTTGTAGTTTTTTCTCCGTACTTCCTTTTATTCTAATTCTTTTTATTCTTGTTTATCTTCACTCTTCTAATTCTTTTTCTTGTCGTAATTCTTGTTCTTTTTCTTCTTCTTCTGCGTCGTCGTTGTCCTCGTTGTCGTCGTCGTATTTGCCCTTTTGTTGTTTTTCTTTTTAGTTTAATTTAATAGCGATAAGAGTGTCTAAACGTACCGGTTTTAGCTTGTATGATAATGGCGTTAGTAAAAGTGGCCGCTTTTGAACTGTCATAACCTTTCTCCAATATCTAGTTCCTCCTAAGGTAGAACAAAGTAAAATCAATATTAGTGCTGGTTTTCTTCTTCTTGCCGAAGAAAGTCGTTAATTGCGAAATCTCGCAGAACAAATCGTCGGTGTCCACTGCACTGTCGACATGCTTAAAGACATGAAAAGTCTTGATGATACAATAAATTTCCAATGAGTTATTTCTGACATCAAGGATCTGTTTATAATAAAACGAGTTATTATTTTCCTTATTACAGTTGAGCCTGAGTTTACAGCTCAGCCACAAAGCCAGGCTGTAAGAGAGGGAAATAACGTCACATTATCCTGTAACGCCAGTGGAAATCCAGGACCGACTTTTTCATGGACCAAAGATGGAACAACTGTTAATACGAACGCCAATCCCAGGATCACGTTATCATCGCAAAACAAGGAGTTGACTATAAGCAATGTAAATAGAAGTGACAGCGGACAATACCGATGTATTGCAAACAACTCTCAGGGGACAGTTAACTCCAGTGCTGCCACTCTCAATGTGCAGTGTAAGTACAATGTTATACCTGTGTTCTTTTTCTTGTTCTTGTTGGCGTTGCTTCTTTTCGCCTTCGTTTTGCGGTTCTTTTTCGTTTTCTCCTTGATCTTCTCTCTTCTTTTCCTAAAACAGTTTTGTTCTTTTTCTCCCAGTTGTATTTTTAAGATAACAGTGGCTAAACATAGCGGTTTTAGATGCTATGAAAATGGCATTAGTAAAAGTAGCAGGATTAAACTTTCCATGAGGTTTCTCCACAGTGAAGTTTGTCCTAAATTAGTGTCGGTTGTCGCATTGTAGTCGAAGTCTTCCTTATGGTAAAGTAAGTCGCTAGCAGCCAACACCTTTCAGTACACCAAATCTTCGGTTCCCATTGTACAGTAGATATCCTTGAAGAAATAAAACGTTTTGATGATACCCAAAATCTGCAAAGAAAAATTACTTTAATCAAGCATGTTTAAAGAATTCAGAACTGAGTTGCATGTTTTTTCCTTATTACAGATCAGCCAAAGTTTACAGTTCAGCCACAGAATAAGACAGTGAAAGAAGGAAAGAACGTCACATTATCCTGTAACGCTAATGGGAATCCAGTGCCGACTTTTTCATGGACCAAAGATGGAACAGCTGTTAATACTACTGCCAATCCCAGGATCACTTTATCATCGCAAAACAAGGAGTTGACTATAAGCAATGTGAATAGAAGTGACAGCGGACTATACCGATGTATTGCAAACAACTCTCAGGGGACAGTTAACTCCAGTGCTGCTACATTTGATGTGCAGTGTAAGTAAAATATTATACTATTGTTGGTTTTGTTAGTTGTAGTTTTTTCTCCGTACTTCCTTTTATTCTAATTCTTTTTATTCTTGTTTATCTTCACTCTTCTAATTCTTTTTCTTGTCGTAATTCTTGTTCTTTTTCTTCTTCTTCTGCGTCGTCGTTGTCGTCGTCGTATTTGCCCTTTTGTTGTTTTTCTTTTTATTTTAATTTAATAGCGATAAGAGTGTCTAAACGTACCGGTTTTAGCTTGTATGAAAATGGCGTTAGTAAAAGTGGCCGCTTTTGAACTGTCATAACCGTTCTCCCATATCTAGTTCCTCCTAACGTAGAACAAAGTAAAATCAATATTAGTGCTGGTTTTCTTCTTCTTGCCGAAAAAAGTCGTTAATTGCGTAATCTCGCAGAACAAATCGTCGGTTTCCACTGCACTGTCGACATGCTTAAAGACATGAAAAGTCTTGATGATACAATAAATTTCCAATGAGTTATTTCTGACATCAAGGATCTGTTTATAATAAAACGAGTTATTATTTTCCTTATTACAGTTGAGCCTGAGTTTACAGCTCAGCCACAAAGCCAGGCTGTAAGAGAGGGAAATAACGTCACATTATCCTGTAACGCCAGTGGAAATCCAGGACCGACTTTTTCATGGACCAAAGATGGAACAACTGTTAATACGAACGCCAATCCCAGGATCACGTTATCATCGCAAAACAAGGAGTTGACTATAAGCAATGTAAATAGAAGTGACAGCGGACAATACCGATGTATTGCAAACAACTCTCAGGGGACAGTTAACTCCAGTGCTGCCACCCTCAATGTGCAGTGTAAGTACAATGTTATACCTTTGTTCTTTTTCTTGTTCTTGTTGGCGTTGCTTCTTTTCGCCTTCGTTTTGCGGTTCTTTTTCGTTTTCTCCTTGATCTTCTCTCTTCTTTTCCTAAAACAGTTTTGTTCTTTTTCTCCTAGTTGTATTTTTTAAGATAACAGTGGCTAAACATAGCGGTTTTAGATGCTATGAAAATGGCATTAGTAAAAGTAGCAGGATTAAACTTTCCATGACGTTTCTCCACAGTGAATTTTGTCCTCAATTAGTGTCGGTTGTCGCATTGTAGTCGAAGTCTTCCTTATGGTAAAGTAAGTCAATAGCAGCCAACACCTTTCAGTACACCAAATCTTCGGTTCCCATTGTACAGTAGATATCCTTGAAGAAATAAAACGTTTTGATGATACCCAAAATCTGCAAAGAAAAATTACTTTAATCAAGCATGTTTTAAGAATTCAGAACTGAGTTGCATGTTTTTTCCTTATTACAGATCAGCCAAAGTTTACAGTTCAGCCACAGAATCAGACAGTGAAAGAAGGAAAGAACGTCACATTATCCTGTAACGCTAATGGGAATCCAGTGCCGACTTTTTCATGGACCAAAGATGGAACAGCTGTTAATACTACTGCCAATCCCAGGATCACTTTGTCATCGCAAAACAAGGAGTTGACTATAAGCAATGTGAATAGAAGTGACAGCGTACTATACCGATGTATTGCAAACAACTCTCAGGGGACAGTTAACTCCAGTGCTGCTACATTTGATGTGCAGTGTAAGTAAAATGTTATACCATTGTTGGTTTTGTTAGTTGTAGTTTTTTCTCCGTACCTCCTTTTATTCTAATTCTTTTTATTCTTGTTTATCTTCACTCTTCTAATTCTTTTTCTTGTCGTAATTCTTGTTCTTTTTCTTCTTCTTCTGCGTCGTCGTTGTCGTCGTCGTATTTGCCCTTTTGTTGTTTTTCTTTTATTTTAATTTAATAGCGATAAGAGTGTCTAAACGTACCGGTTTTAGCTTGTATAAAAATGGCGTTAGTAAAAGTGGCCGCTTTTGAACTGCCATAACCTTTCTCCAATATCTAGTTCCTCCTAAGGTAGAACAAAGTAAAATCAATATTAGTGCTGGTTTTCTTCTTCTTGCCGAAGAAAGTCGTTAATTGCGAAATCTCGCAGAACAAATCGTCGGTGTCCACTGCACTGTCGACATGCTTAAAGACATGAAAAGTCTTGATGATACAATAAATTTCCAATGAGTTATTTCTGACATCAAGGATCTGTTTTTAATAAAACGAGTTATTATTTTCCTTATTACAGTTGAGCCTGAGTTTACAGCTCAGCCACAAAGCCAGGCTGTAAGAGAGGGAAATAACGTCACATTATCCTGTAACGCCAGTGGAAATCCAGGACCGACTTTTTCATGGACCAAAGATGGAACAACTGTTAATACGAACGCCAATCCCAGGATCACGTTATCATCGCAAAACAAGGAGTTGACTATAAGCAATGTAAATAGAAGTGACAGCGGACAATACCGATGTATTGCAAACAACTCTCAGGGGACAGTTAACTCCAGTGCTGCCACCCTCAATGTGCAGTGTAAGTACAATGTTATACCTTTGTTCTTTTTCTTGTTCTTGTTGGCGTTGTTTCTTTTCGCCTTCGTTTTGCGGTTCTTTTTCGTTTTCTCCTTGATCTTCTCTCTTCTTTTCCTAAAACAGTTTTGTTCTTTTTCTCCTAGTTGTATTTTTTAAGATAACAGTGGCTAAACATAGCGGTTTTAGATGCTATGAAAATGGCATTAGTAAAAGTAGCAGGATTAAACTTTCCATGACGTTTCTCCACAGTGAATTTTGTCCTCAATTAGTGTCGGTTGTCGCATTGTAGTCGAAGTCTTCCTTATGGTAAAGTAAGTCACTAGCAGCCAACACCTTTCAGTACACCAAATCTTCGGTTCCCATTGTACAGTAGATATCCTTGAAGAAATAAAACGTTTTGATGATACCCAAAATCTGCAAAGAAAAATTACTTTAATCAAGCATGTTTTAAGAATTCAGAACTGAGTTGCATGTTTTTTCCTTATTACAGATCAGCCAAAGTTTACAGTTCAGCCACAGAATCAGACAGTGAAAGAAGGAAAGAACGTCACATTATCCTGTAACGCTAATGGGAATCCAGTGCCGACTTTTTCATGGACCAAAGATGGAACAGCTGTTAATACTACTGCCAATCCCAGGATCACTTTGTCATCGCAAAACAAGGAGTTGACTATAAGCAATGTGAATAGAAGTGACAGCGTACTATACCGATGTATTGCAAACAACTCTCAGGGGACAGTTAACTCCAGTGCTGCTACATTTGATGTGCAGTGTAAGTAAAATGTTATACCATTGTTGGTTTTGTTAGTTGTAGTTTTTTCTCCGTACTTCCTTTTATTCTAATTCTTTTTATTCTTGTTTATCTTCACTCTTCTAATTCTTTTTCTTGTCGTAATTCTTGTTCTTTTTCTTCTTCTTCTGCGTCGTCGTTGTCGTCGTCGTATTTGCCCTTTTGTTGTTTTTCTTTTTATTTTAATTTAATAGCGATAAGAGTGTCTAAACGTACCGGTTTTAGCTTGTATAAAAATGGCGTTAGTAAAAGTGGCCGCTTTTGAACTGTCATAACCTTTCTCCAATATCTAGTTCCTCCTAAGGTAGAACAAAGTAAAATCAATATTAGTGCTGGTTTTCTTCTTCTTGCCGAAGAAAGTCGTTAATTGCGAAATCTCGCAGAACAAATCGTCGGTGTCCACTGCACTGTCGACATGCTTAAAGACATGAAAAGTCTTGATGATACAATAAATTTCCAATGAGTTATTTCTGACATCAAGGATCTGTTTTTAATAAAACGAGTTATTATTTTCCTTATTACAGTTGAGCCTGAGTTTACAGCTCAGCCACAAAGCCAGGCTGTAAGAGAGGGAAATAACGTCACATTATCCTGTAACGCCAGTGGAAATCCAGGACCGACTTTTTCATGGACCAAAGATGGAACAACTGTTAATACGAACGCCAATCCCAGGATCACGTTATTATCGCAAAACAAGGAGTTGACTATAAGCAATGTAAATAGAAGTGACAGCGGACAATACCGATGTATTGCAAACAACTCTCAGGGGACCGTTAACTCCAGTGCTGCCACCCTCAATGTGCAGTGTAAGTACAATGTTATACCTTTGTTCTTTTTCTTGTTCTTGTTGGCGTTGTTTCTTTTCGCCTTCGTTTTGCGGTTCTTTTTCGTTTTCTCCTTGATCTTCTCTCTTCTTTTCCTAAAACAGTTTTGTTCTTTTTCTCCTAGTTGTATTTTTTAAGATAACAGTGGCTAAACATAGCGGTTTTAGATGCTATGAAAATGGCATTAGTAAAAGTAGCAGGATTAAACTTTCCATGACGTTTCTCCACAGTGAATTTTGTCCTCAATTAGTGTCGGTTGTCGCATTGTAGTCGAAGTCTTCCTTATGGTAAAGTAAGTCACTAGCAGCCAACACCTTTCAGTACACCAAATCTTCGGTTCCCATTGTACAGTACATATCCTTGAAGAAATAAAACGTTTTGATGATACCTAAAATCTGCAAAGAAAAATTACTTTAATCAAGCATGTTTTAAGAATTCAGAACTGAGTTGCATGTTTTTTCCTTATTACAGATCAGCCAAAGTTTACAGTTCAGCCACTGAATCAGACAGTGAAAGAAGGAAAGAACGTCACATTATCCTGTAACGCTAATGGGAATCCAGTGCCGACTTTTTCATGGACCAAAGATGGAACAGCTGTTAATACTACTGCCAATCCCAGGATCACTTTGTCATCGCAAAACAAGGAGTTGACTATAAGCAATGTGAATAGAAGTGACAGCGTACTATACCGATGTATTGCAAACAACTCTCAGGGGACAGTTAACTCCAGTGCTGCTACATTTGATGTGCAGTGTAAGTAAAATGTTATACCATTGTTGGTTTTGTTAGTTGTAGTTTTTTCTCCGTACCTCCTTTTATTCTAATTCTTTTTATTCTTGTTTATCTTCACTCTTCTAATTCTTTTTCTTGTCGTAATTCTTGTTCTTTTTCTTCTTCTTCTGCGTCGTCGTTGTCGTCGTCGTATTTGCCCTTTCGTTGTTTTTCTTTTTATTTTAATTTAATAGCGATAAGAGTGTCTAAACGTACCGGTTTTAGCTTGTATAAAAATGGCGTTAGTAAAAGTGGCCGCTTTTGAACTGCCATAACCTTTCTCCAATATCTAGTTCCTCCTAAGTAGAACAAAGTGAAATCAATATTAGTGCTGGTTTTCTTCTTCTTGCCGAAGAAAGTCGTTAATTGCGAAATCTCGCAGAACAAATCGTCGGTGTCCACTGCACTGTCGACATGCTTAAAGACATGAAAAGTCTTGATGATACAATAAATTTCCAATGAGTTATTTCTGACATCAAGGATCTGTTTTTAATAAAACGAGTTATTATTTTCCTTATTACAGTTGAGCCTGAGTTTACAGCTCAGCCACAAAGCCAGGCTGTAAGAGAGGGAAATAACGTCACATTATCCTGTAACGCCAGTGGAAATCCAGGACCGACTTTTTCATGGACCAAAGATGGAACAACTGTTAATACGAACGCCAATCCCAGGATCACGTTATCTTCGCAAAACAAGGAGTTGACTATAAGCAATGTAAATAGAAGTGACAGCGGACAATACCGATGTATTGCAAACAACTCTCAGGGGACAGTTAACTCCAGTGCTGCCACCCTCAATGTGCAGTGTAAGTACAATGTTATACCTTTGTTCTTTTTCTTGTTCTTGTTGGCGTTGCTTCTTTTCGCCTTCGTTTTGCGGTTCTTTTTCGTTTTCTCCTTGATCTTCTCTCTTCTTTTCCTAAAACAGTTTTGTTCTTTTTCTCCTAGTTGTATTTTTTAAGATAACAGTGGCTAAACATAGCGGTTTTAGATGCTATGAAAATGGCATTAGTAAAAGTAGCAGGATTAAACTTTCCATGACGTTTCTCCACAGTGAATTTTGTCCTCAATTAGTGTCGGTTGTCGCATTGTAGTCGAAGTCTTCCTTATGGTAAAGTAAGTCACTAGCAGCCAACACCTTTCAGTACACCAAATCTTCGGTTCCCATTGTACAGTAGATATCCTTGAAGAAATAAAACGTTTTGATGATACCCAAAATCTGCAAAGAAAAATTACTTTAATCAAGCATGTTTTAAGAATTCAGAACTGAGTTGCATGTTTTTTCCTTATTACAGATCAGCCAAAGTTTACAGTTCAGCCACAGAATCAGACAGTGAAAGAAGGAAAGAACGTCACATTATCCTGTAACGCTAATGGGAATCCAGTGCCGACTTTTTCATGGACCAAAGATGGAACAGCTGTTAATACTACTGCCAATCCCAGGATCACTTTGTCATCGCAAAACAAGGAGTTGACTATAAGCAATGTGAATAGAAGTGACAGCGTACTATACCGATGTATTGCAAACAACTCTCAGGGGACAGTTAACTCCAGTGCTGCTACATTTGATGTGCAGTGTAAGTAAAATGTTATACCATTGTTGGTTTTGTTAGTTGTAGTTTTTTCTCCGTACTTTCTTTTATTCTAATTCTTTTTATTCTTGTTTATCTTCACTCTTCTAATTCTTTTTCTTGTCGTAATTCTTGTTCTTTTTCTTCTTCTTCTGCGTCGTCGTTGTCGTCGTCGTATTTGCCCTTTTGTTGTTTTTCTTTTTATTTTAATTTAATAGCGATAAGAGTGTCTAAACGTACCGGTTTTAGCTTGTATCAAAATGGCGTTAGTAAAAGTGGCCGCTTTTGAACTGCCATAACCTTTCTCCAATATCTAGTTCCTCCTAAGGTAGAACAAAGTAAAATCAATATTAGTGCTGGTTTTCTTCTCTTGCCGAAGAAAGTCGTTAATTGCGAAATCTCGCAGAACAAATCGTCGGTGTCCACTGCACTGTCGACATGCTTAAAGACATGAAAAGTCTTGATGATACAATAAATTTCCAATGAGTTATTTCTGACATCAAGGATCTGTTTTTAATAAAACGAGTTATTATTTTCCTTATTACAGTTGAGCCTGAGTTTACAGCTCAGCCACAAAGCCAGGCTGTAAGAGAGGGAAATAACGTCACATTATCCTGTAACGCCAGTGGAAATCCAGGACCGACTTTTTCATGGACCAAAGATGGAACAACTGTTAATACGAACGCCAATCCCAGGATCACGTTATCATCGCAAAACAAGAGTTGACTATAAGCAATGTAAATAGAAGTGACAGCGGACAATACCGATGTATTGCAAACAACTCTCAGGGGACAGTTAACTCCAGTGCTGCCACCCTCAATGTGCAGTGTAAGTACAATAATACCTTTGTTCTTTTTCTTGTTCTTTTTGGCGTTGCTTCTGTTCGCCTTCGTTTTGCGGTTCTTTTTCGTTTTCTCCTTGATCTTCTCTCTTCTTTTCCTAAAACAGTTTTGTTCTTTTTCTCCTAGTTGTATTTTTTAAGATAACAGTGGCTAAACATAGCGGTTTTAGATGCTATGAAAATGGCATTAGTAAAAGTAGCAGGATTAAACTTTCCATGACGTTTCTCCACAGTGAATTTTGTCCTCAATTAGTGTCGGTTGTCGCATTGTAGTCGAAGTCTTCCTTATGGTAAAGTAAGTCGCTAGCAGCCAACACCTTTCAGTACACCAAATCTTCGGTTCCCATTGTACAGTAGATATCCTTGAAGAAATAAAACGTTTTGATGATACCCAAAATCTGCAAAGAAAAATTACTTTAATCAAGCATGTTTAAAGAATTCAGAACTGAGTTGCATGTTTTTTCCTTATTACAGATCAGCCAAAGTTTACAGTTCAGCCACAGAATCAGACAGTGAAAGAAGGAAAGAACGTCACATTATCCTGTAACGCTAATGGGAATCCAGTGCCGACTTTTTCATGGACCAAAGATGGAACAGCTGTTAATACTACTGCCAATCCCAGGATCACTTTATCATCGCAAAACAAGGAGTTGACTATAAGCAATGTGAATAGAAGTGACAGCGTACTATACCGATGTATTGCAAACAACTCTCAGGGGACAGTTAACTCCAGTGCTGCTACATTTGATGTGCAGTGTAAGTAAAATGTTATACCATTGTTGGTTTTGTTAGTTGTAGTTTTTTCTCCGTACTTTCTTTTATTCTAATTCTTTTTATTCTTGTTTATCTTCACTCTTCTAATTCTTTTTTATGTCGTAATTCTTGTTCTTTTTCTTCTTCTTTTGAGTCGTTGTCGTCGTTGTCGTCGTCGTATTTGCCCTTTTGTTGTGTTTCTTTTTATTTTAATTTAATAGCGATAAGAGTGTCTAAACGTACCGGTTTTAGCTTGTATGAAAATGGCGTTAGTAAAAGTGGCCGCTTTTGAACTGTCATAACCTTTCTCCGATATCTAGTTCCTCCTAACGTAGAACAAAGTAAAATCAATATTAGTGCTGGTTTTCTTCTTCTTGCCGAAGAAAGTCGTTAATTGCGAAATCTCGCAGAACAAATCGTCGGTGTCCACTGCACTGTCGACATGCTTAAAGACATGAAAAGTCTTGATGATACAATAAATTTCCAATGAGTTATTTCTGACATCAAGGATCTGTTTTTAATAAAACGAGTTATTATTTTCCTTATTACAGTTGAGCCTGAGTTTACAGCTCAGCCACAAAGCCAGGCTGTAAGAGAGGGAAATAACGTCACATTATCCTGTAACGCCAGTGGAAATCCAGGACCGACTTTTTCATGGACCAAAGATGGAACAACTGTTAATACGAACGCCAATCCCAGGATCACGTTATCATCGCAAAACAAGGAGTTGACTATAAGCAATGTAAATAGAAGTGACAGCGGACAATACAGATGCATTGCAAACAATGCTCAGGGGACAGTTAACTCCAGTGCTGCTACCCTTGATGTGCAGTGTAAGAAATATGTTATACCATTCTTGTAGTAGTGATTGTTGTTCTTGTTGTTGCCGTACTTGTTGTTGTTGTTCTTCTTTTTGTCCTTGTGTTTTCTTTTTTCCTCTCCTCTTGCTCTTTTTCTTCTTGTTATTCTTATTGTTGTTGTTTTTTTTGTTGTTGTTGTTCTTCTTCTTCTTCTTCCTCTTCCTCGTGTCGTTGTCGTTGTCGTCGTATTTGTCGTTATGTTGATTTTTTCTTTTATGTTAATTGAGAATATAGAGTGTCGAAACGTACCGATTATAGCTTGTGTGTAAGTGGCGTTAGTAAAAGTGACAGACTTTGAACTGTCATAACGTTTCTCCAATATCTAGTTCCTGATAAAGTAGAGGAAAGTAAAATCAATATTGGTGCTCGTTATCTTCTTCTTTCCAGAGTAAGTGGTTTTAATAGCCAAACCTCGGAGAACAAATCGTCGGTATCCACTGCACTGTGAACATGCTTGAAGGAAAGAAAAGTCTTGATGATACCGAAAACTTCCAATGAGACATTTCTGACATCAAGGATCTGTTTTTAATAAAACGAGTTATTATTTTCCTTGTTACAGATCGGCCAGAGTTTACAGCTCAGCCACAAAGCCAGGCCGTAAGAGAGGGAGATAACGTCACATTATCCTGTAACGCCAGTGGAAATCCAGGACCGACTTTTTCATGGACCAAAACTGGAACAGCTGTTAATACTACTGCCAATCCCAGGATCACTTTATCATCGCAAAACAAGGAGTTGACTATAAGCAATGTGAATAGAAGTGACAGCGGACAATACCAATGCATTGCAAACAACCCTCAGGGGACAGTTAACTCCAGTGCTGCTACCCTTGATGTGCAGTGTAAGTACAATGGTATACCTTTGTTCTTTTTCTTGTTCTTGTTGGCGTTGCTCCTGTTCGCCTTCGTTTTGCGGTTCTTTTTCGTTTTCTCCTTGATCTTCTCTCTTCTTTTCCTAAAACAGTTTTGTTCTTTTTCTCCTAGTTGTATTTTTTAAGATAACAGTGGCTAAACATAGCGGTTTTAGATGCTATGAAAATGGCATTAGTAAAAGTAGCAGGATTAAACTTTCCATGACGTTTCTCCACAGTGAATTTTGTCCTCAATTAGTGTCGGTTGTCGCATTGTAGTCGAAGTCTTCCTTATGGTAAAGTAAGTCGCTAGCAGCCAACACCTTTCAGTACACCAAATCTTCGGTTCCCATTGTACAGTACATATCCTTGAAGAAATAAAACGTTTTGATGATACCCAAAATCTGCAAAGAAAAATTACTTTAATCAGGCATGTTTTAAGAATTCAGAACTGAGTTGCATGTTTTTTCCTTATTACAGATCAGCCAAAGTTTACAGTTCAGCCACAGAATCAGACAGTGAAAGAAGGAAAGAATGTCACATTATCCTGTAACGCTAATGGGAATCCAGTGCCGACTTTTTCATGGACCAAAGATGGAACAGCTGTTAATACTACTGCCAATCCCAGGATCACTTTGTCATCGCAAAACAAGGAGTTGACTATAAGCAATGTGAATAGAAGTGACAGCGTACTATACCGATGTATTGCAAACAACTCTCAGGGGACAGTTAACTCCAGTGCTGCTACATTTGATGTGCAGTGTAAGTAAAATGTTATACCATTGTTGGTTTTGTTAGTTGTAGTTTTTTCTCCGTACTTTCTTTTATTCTAATTCATTTTATTCTTGTTTATCTTCACTCTTCTAATTCTTTTTCATGTCGTAATTCTTGTTCTTTTTCTTCTTCTTCTGCGTCGTCGTTGTCGTCGTTGTCGTCGTCGTATTTGCCCTTTTGTTGTGTTTCTTTTTATTTTAATTTAATAGCGATAAGAGTGTCTAAACGTACCGGTTTTAGCTTGTATGAAAATGGCGTTAGTAAAAGTGGCCGCTTTTGAACTGTCATAACCTTTCTCCAATATCTTGTTCCTCCTAACCAAAAACTTCCAATGAGACATTTCTGACATCAAGGATCTGTTTTTAATAAAACGAGTTATTATTTTCCTTGTTACAGATCGGCCAGAGTTTACAGCTCAGCCACAAAGCCAGGCCGTAAGAGAGGGAGATAACGTCACATTATCCTGTAACGCCAGTGGAAATCCAGGACCGACTTTTTCATGGACCAAAACTGGAACAGCTGTTAATACTACTGCCAATCCCAGGATCACTTTATCATCGCAAAACAAGGAGTTGACTATAAGCAATGTGAATAGAAGTGACAGCGGACAATACCAATGCATTGCAAACAACTCTCAGTCGACAGTTAACTCCAGTGCTGCCACTCTCAATGTGCAGTGTAAGTAATATGTTATACGATTCTTGTTGCTGTTGTTTTTGTGGTTCTTCTGATTCTTCTTTTTCTTCTCCTTTATGTTCTTCTTATTCTTATTCTTATTCTTTTTCTTTTTCTTCTTCTTCTTCTTCTTCTTCTTCTTCTTCTGCGTTTCCTTAAATTTTTTTTTTATGATTTAAGATGTCTTAGCAGGATTTCGTCAACCCAATTTTGGCTGTTGTTTTTAATCAGCATTGACATTCTTAAGAGGCGTTGGCATGTTTTCTTTATCCCTTAACTGGTTTTTCAATTGACTTTTAAGTTTTTGGTGCTGTTGTCATTTTTGCTCAGGAAACGTTCCCATGATGGGACCATTGTTCCTATTTGGAGTGGTCGTATAGTTTGAAAAGAAACAAATTGTTGTCAGAAATAGGAACAAAGTCTTCATTTAGAGCTAAAAAGCAATCTTTATTTTGAATTTTAAACATTGAAAGGAACCTTTTGTTTCGAAATGAGTCGCTGAGAAAAAAATGTTCCCATTGGTATTGTTCCTCTTTTTATCTTTTTGGTCCTCTTTATTCATTTGAGGAACAATTGTTCTCATTCACGAGTTCCGTTTTGAACGAAATGTTCCTTTTCATTGACACGCGGAACAATTTGTTCCTAACAATTAGTTCCCATTGATGTAAAATGGTTCCTATTATGAAAATGACAGTTCCTTTGTACATGTTCTTGAACAGAACCATGCTTCTTTACTTGCCATCTATGTTTTCATCGCTTTTTAATTGCATGGCGAAACGTTTGTTGTAGTGTTTTAAGTTTGACTCAACACGAAACAGAGTCAATAGCAGATTCTAACAGACTTTTGGAGGCGCTTCTTTGAGTTGTCCGGGCAAGGTAAGTAGTATAGGAGTTGGGGGTTCGAGCACAAAACTGTGCTCTAACCCAACCAACTCCATACTACTCACCATCTGATGGTTCAATTCGATGATTTCGTATTCTTATGATACCAGCACACTTTTCCACATGATGAAATATAGAGTAATTTAATTTGATGAAATCTATAGTTGTTTAATCTGAAATTCTCGGAAAATCACCAAGCGTGACATTCTCGGAAAAACAGGAAATGAGTCATCGCCTATAGCTAATATTATAACTCACGTGACGGTCGCATGATTTTTCTAACCAATCATAATGAAACAAGTAAGAAGTGCTTTATTATAAATTCTTAAAGTAAAATTTACTGACAATTTTTACTTAAAAAGTTTATGCTATTGTTTGTAGACCGACACTGCTGTGTCGTGACGTCATGTGTTAGTTACATAAGGAAATAATATCTCATATAATAGTATAGAATGATTTGTAATTCAGATATCCACATCGAATTGATATCAAATGGAGAATATCATTGTCCTTTTTGTGATGAGAGAATAGCAGAACATAATGTTAAAAAAGAGGAACCGTGTTGTGATGAACAGAATGTGTTGAATGATAATGGAGCGATTATATGCGTAAGTTGTGGTTCAGTTCATGGTTACAATGTTGTGAAAGAATACATTGATTTTCATGACAATATGTATAAAATAAAGAGAAAGTCTGTATATCACCGGAAGTATCATATTGAAAATGTAATAAATAAAATATGTCGTAAGAATGGATTTCAAATTTCTGTAAAAGATAAGGGTAAAATATTTAAAATATTCGAAGAGATAGACAAAGTGCTTCCCTTGGTGAACAATAAACGTAAAAGAATGATTAGCACTAAATTTATGCTTAAGCAAATATTTTTAATGCTTGATCTTCCATTTGATGAAATAATAGTTACTAGATCAAAGAAAACATTAAAATTTTATGACCAGTATTGGATTGAAATTTTATTGTTAAGATTTGATGTGATTATTGGTATTATCAGACAGTGAATTTTTCATCATATTTGACAAAATACTTGTCTATGATAGGGCTGTTATCAACGACATAATCGTCAATGTATTTCATGGTTGAATGTATAGTTGATGCCTCAAAATTGCCACTTCTCATGGTTTCCTTTATTGTATTCAGAAGGTGTTGGTAGCTTTGATAAGCATATGTGCAATTCTGTATTTTCAGATCAAGGTTTTTATGCTTCATCCACCCTTGTATCAAAAGTGATGCTGTACTGATGGCTACCAAACTAACACCACCTGTTGCCACACTTGCAGCGAGACCTCCAGTTGCAAAGATGATAGACAATGAGTTCCCAAGTAATTTCCATTTTTTGAACCGTTTAACCGCCTGTTTATGAGCCCAACACTTTCTGTGATATGTGTGGTAATAGGCTTTTAATTCATTTACCTGATCTTCTGTTAATTCACCTGAAATATGGTTCCAGCTGAATATACTTTTTCTCTCTTTCATATATATATTTTATACAATAATTCTATTAAAAATGCAATAAAGAATCCCAGATATTTGGCCAGATAATGGAGATATTTTTCTTCGCTTTGATGTAAATAAACAAGGTATTGCATAACAATATCCACGGTCTAATGAATAGCTATTATAAAATCTTCCATATGCATCATGAAGTATACCATGTGTTTTTAATGTATCAATCCAACCAAGTGTATGTTCCAAGAAATGTGTCAAGCATCCACTACCAGGCCCAATAAGTCCAATATCCTTGTGAGTATATAAAATACTGTTGATTGGGATAAATGTATTCAAATGCTTGTGATACAGATATTGGTAAACCAAAGCTGATTTCAAAATTGAGTCATCAATATTATGATGTTGTTGTTTTGTTTCTTTAAAAAAGAATTTGATATATTTAATTGCTTCTTTTATCATATACTATATCGTTGCATTAAAATTTGATGATGATCCAAGATTGTTTTTTCATCCATTATAATATCCAAATAGACACAAAAGAAAGCAATGGAGCCATCTAAAGGTGCAATGGAGTTTGGATTCAAATCACCAAAAGTCATTTGTGTGCTGCCAGTTCTATTAGCTGCTGTAAAACTTCCAATATGTTTTTTGTTCCAATAGATTTTACTTTTGTTTGTATTAGGAGAAGATAAATTGTCCCAGTGAACAGATAAACAGTGCCAAACATTAATTTGGCCTAAATCATTTACTGAATAATCTGCTATTTTCTGAAACTTTGTATTGATGCTTCTGGACCAAAATATACACAATTTGATTGATCAACACCACTTATAACTAAATTTGAACCATTGTAATAGCTGACAAACTTATCATAACCTCCATTGTCATGACCAAAAAGCCCATTTTTCCATGGGTTTCCACCTGTATTTGAATTTAATTTGTAAACAATGAAGATATTAACAGCATTATTATTTAAATTGAGTTGACTTATCATTCTATGTGATCCATCAAACTTTAAAAAATAACGTCCATTAAGTTTCTCAGCCTTGGTACAAACAGTGGGTCTTAAGTTTAAAGTTGATTGTGTTGCATCATTTTCTTCGTTTGAGAGATCATATAATGTTTCAACTTTTCTGTCTGCATTCATATCTACAAAATTATTATTCGCTCTGTCGATTTGATATACACATTTTGAGTACAATCTAATAAATTCAGAAACCCATAAATCTAAAAAACTGTCTCTAACAATATCAGAAACTTGCGATTTAATAACAACATGATTAACATCATCGCCTGGTCTTACATTAGTCAAAAGCTTGTTTCCAAGATCATAGTTTCCATCTTGTGTTAATGTAAATCCATCACCTTTATCACCTTTGGGGCCAACAGAACCTGAAACACCTTGTGGACCCTGTGGGCCTTGTGGACCTTGTGGTCCTTGCGGACTTTGTGGACCCTGCGGACCAACTGGACCTTGCGGACCTTGTGGACCAATTTGACCAATATCACCTCTATCACCATTATCACCTTTATCACCTTTTGGACCTCTTTCACCAGTTCTATCTGAGGTTGGTAAATCATTAAATAATCCCATATAATATTATTTTAGATTAATTCATAATTACTTCAAGTGTGAATGTTGTATCAAATGCTCTACTATTGGGATGTGAATAATCAATGATTAAATAGCCTCTCGATAATGATTTGTTGATGTTGACCGTTGAGATGTTTCTACTTAAAGAAGATTGTCTGTGTTCATAAACAGTTGCTGGTAATGGCAAAGGCCCACCACCTTCAGCTTTTGTCTTGAAGTAGAATATTCCGGGGGCTGTTCCTTGTATGATATACATTTTCTTAATATAAAAGTTATTGTTATGAATAACTAAAAATTCAGTACCATTTATCAATACAGGCTTTAAAATATTCTTATTATGTCCTTGTTTGGCTTTAACAAAGCAATTTAAATATTGTATTTGACCGATTATATTATTCCCATTCAAATTTAGATCACCTCCTAATTTTGGCTGATAGAGAGCAAATCCTCCGAGATCGAAAGCTGTTTCCATAATTACACCTGTAACGCTTGAATGAAATAGATTCAAACTATTATTATGAATTCTATAGCCATTCAGATTTAAATCACCACCAAGTTTAAACTCTTTTATTAAATAGCTGTTCAAATTAATATTATTTAGCATTGTCAATTCACCATTGTCTCCACCAAACAACCAATTTTCATTTTCTTTCACATCAAAACCATTCAAATCTAAATCAGTTTGTAATTGTATTTTTTCATTTACGATTTTATAAGCTTCTGTGAAGTCGTAAACACTTGATGGAACGTCTACAGCTTCAAAATCAATACCATATGCAACACAATGAACTTTGTACTTATTTGGATAAGTTGGGTTAGCATTAATATGTATTGTACAATATAAATATTCAGGCGGTGAACTTACTGAAGGTTTTTCAATCCATAATAAATATCTCGAATGATCTTCATTTCTGTTGTCAAATTTTCTCCCTACAGTTTTATGAATTGTAATTCCACCAGTTGCATTGAATGTTACACTACTAAGACTCATTCCTTCATAATCAGGAAATAGCCATTCAAGAATGAAAGTGTATTTTCCATCTTTTATTGTATACATATTAAATCCAATTCTAGCTCTGTAAATATGATTAGCTTCTTTATTCAAGTCTACATCAATGACCTTTTTTGAAATCAAATGTGGTGACTGAGGTAAATTGACATATCCATTAACTGTCAAGCCATATTCAGTGCTAATTTCATCGATATCATTCATCAAATATTTGAAAGCATTCTTTGGATGAGAAGCAGATGAAATATGACTTTTTTCTAATTGATCTAAATTTACGGCATCGGTTTTATTTGTTCCTTCTTTTAAGTTAATGATTTTATGCCCTCCAAGTTTCATATCCGCTGCCATCGCATTTGTTCCATTCAATAATAAAGCGTCTGCTCTGATGGTTTGTGAAGCTCGATTTAAAACTCTAAAGTTCACTGCATCAGTTTCATTCATCGCGTCCGCTAAATTTGTTATTTTATTATTATTCATGTCAATATAGTCTGAAGTATGAATCTGGCCAACATTCTCCAAGTGTTTGTTTAAAAAATCATCACTTCCATCAGATGTAAATCTAATTATATCTTTAGTTGTATCATCTACATAAAACTTATTGGCAGCATCTGTGTTAGCAGTTGGTGTTGCACAGTTGATCACTTTGTTACCAGCAAGATTTAAATTAGCAGTTGTATCTTGTGTTCCATCTCGAAGTAGAGTTTGACCGATACTGCTTTTTGATGCGAGATTAGTGTCAATATATGATTTATTCACAAGATCTGCTGGTTGGTTTCCTATCCCATGACCTGTAATAATAAACCCCCCAAAATCCTGGTTGCCTGTCATTATAACACTTCCATCTTTTTTGACAAAGTCTGATGTGTTAAAATTAGCAATTTCAGCATCAACATACTTTTTGTTTACAGCGTCTTGTGGGTTTGAGGGGTTATCCTGCAGGTTGATGATTTTGTTTAATTTCATGTCAATATTACCACCAAAGGCAACATTACCATTTTCAAATTCATAAACTGGGTCATGAATATGTGATAAAATGATATTGGAAAATCCATAAATACCATAAACTATAATGTGATGTTTGACATTTTTTAATATATTTGGTGTAATAACTGTTAATTCAATTGTTGAAGTTCCTTGACTTGTTTTTTCGATGAAGAATATTTTCTTAAGATAACCATCAACAATATGTGTCTTTGGAAATGCTCTTTGTATTGGACTTTTTCTTATATGCATATTTTGTGTCTCCATTTCAATATTAACTATTGCCTGCTCTGGATAATTTTCTGTATAAAATTCAACAACAAAAGTATAATTTGAAACTTCCAATTGTGTTACATTTAACATAAAAATAGATATCATACTTTCATTTGGAATTCTGAAAGACAATGATTTTTTATTGATCTTGTATGGGCTTTTATTGAAGTCTTCCAATTGAAGATTATTCGCATTTTGTGTTACAGTTGTTTTTGATATGTCTTCGAGAAGAAATTTAAATGGATTAACACGTGTTCCTTCAATTGATAAAACAGCATCGTTGACGTATCTCATATTAACAGCATCTTTGTTTGAATTTGGTTCTCCAACATTAGTCAAGCGTTTATTTTCAAGATCATAGTTACCATCTTGTGTCAATTTTAATCCACTTCCAACACCACCTTTATCACCTTTTGGACCTCTATCACCTTTATCACCTTTTGGACCAGCAGGACCTCTATCACCTTTATCACCTTTTAGACCTTGTGGACCGCCAGGACCTCTATCACCTTTCGGACCTCTTTCACCAGTTCCTATATTGTCTGGAGTTGGTAAATCATTAAATAATCCCATATAATATTAGATTAGATAACACCATAAAAGTTTCTCTTCACTGTTTTCATTGGTTTGTCAACATAACAGAAGGAATACGTTTTCTTAGTTGCTTCAATATACTTTTGTTTATCAATTCCAAGCTCTTGGGATATTAAGTTTCTCTCTCTCGATGACGGAGAATCGTAAAGGCAGAAGTGGCTACAATTGAGCCTAATAGATTTTGGGCATCCATAGAATGACTGTGTTAGGTACAGTACTGAACAATTTTTGTGGCGACCTTGAATGAAATAACTGATGATTTGATCTTGTTTTTTATCAGTCACGAAATCATCAAATACAACCAGTCGCTGCAAATCAGTGTCTTTTATTTGTTCAACAGGAAGTATTTCATCTTGGCTACAAACTAAAACGGGGTAACCAACCTGTTTGCTTATTCCATCCATCACTTGCTGTAAATATTTATATTTGTCTTGATCCAAGTTCTTGGCGTATAGATGTATTTGATCATAATAGACCAAAGGTTCCATAATCAGATGCAAGAACAAGGTTGTCTTTCCAGATCCAGAATTTCCAGCCAATAACATTCTGAATGTATCTTTTGGCATATACGGATACAACTGTCTGAATGAATTATTTGAATTCTGAACGATATCATAATTTGGAATTTCCATATGTTAATAGTTTAGATTAGTCTAACACAATTGTATATGGATATAGAACGTATGAAAAGGCTTCTCAAAAGTGGAATTGAAGCTGGAAATAAAACAAGAGAAGTTCGTGAGGTTATCAAGACTTATGAAAACAGAAAACAGGATGCATATGATACAACCTCAGAATTACTGAAACCCTCTATTGATGTTCAGAAGAGTGTGAAAGAAAGTGTTGACAAAAAACAGGATAAAGTCATTGAACAGTTGAAACAAAATCAACAGGCTTTAACAAAAGGGCTTGATGATGTTATTGAAGCTAATGTTAGAGCAATTACAATGGGTGAGGAACTTCCTTTGGCAATTGAAGCACCTAAAGAAGATAAAGATAAGGATTGGGCGCTCAACATATTGGCGATCGATAACAATTTCAATAAAGATGACAGAATTATATTAAAAAATAACAAGCTTTTGAAACCATCCGATTTAACTCAAGTCGGCCCACAAAAACTTCTCGAGGAAAAGAAAAGATCTGGAGATACAGCTAAAAGTATTGGAGTTAAAAAAAGGTTTGCGAAAACACCAGAAGATAAACAATCTTATGATAGAGAATTACAAACTTTGAAGAAATATAGAGAAACGATTTCAGATGTACTGGCTTCTTACAAATACAAAACAGGGGAAGGAATGAGAAAGAGAAAACAATATGGAGCAGGTGTTGTTCATTATAATAATATCAGCGACTTGCTTTCAAGACTACAGTTACTTGGTGGGTCTATTTTTGCTGGTAATAATAGTATGGGTGTAAGAAATGAGTTTGTAAATATATTGCACACATTAAGCAGACTGGGTATTGTTGGAAACGAGGAGCTTAATAAAATAATGATGAAATATCTAATGTAAAAGCATATGACAGAAATTTCATTACGATTCAACAGTAAAAACAGAGACAAAATTGGTGTAAGTAAGAGTCATGATTTTGAAAAAAGATTCAATACACCTATCAAATTAACGAATGATTTGAAATATGAAATGGCTGTGAATGTTATCAATATGACATACAGTTGGTACAACATCAGAGAGTCTTTAGGGAATAATCAAATTAAATATAGCTATGACAAAGGTGTAAACTGGGAAACAATAACATTCGTTGACGGGATGTATTCATACGACGATATCAATAGTTACATTCATGAGTATATGAGTAAAAATAGCCATGTACTGAATCCATCTGAAACAGACAAATCAAAATTCCAGTATGGTATTAACATGTATTTCGTTTTGTCAACATATCGCATTTTGATTGAACTCAATGAAAATTATCGTGTGGATCTGAGAAATAATGATTTCAGAAAACTTATCGGTTTCGATTCAAAATTAGTTTCAGCAACAGAATATGGAACAAATCTACCAGATATTACAAGAGGAGTGGATGAAATTTATATCAATTGTGATAATGTGATAGATAACATTGTTGATGGCAATAGTACAAATACAATCGCTGTTATTCCAGTCACAGATCTCGTCAGAAGCTTACCTTTCACTTACAAACCTCGTTTTCTTTCATGGAATCCTATCTCAACACACACAATCAGCTCAATACGTTTTTATGTCACTGATTCTTCCGGAGCACCAGTTGATTTGAATGGGATAGATTGGTATATTGAGTTATTCTTGAGAGGGACAGAATTATAAAACCTAATATTATATGAGGAGATTTGAATACGCGGAATATGAAAAATATCACACAAAACAGGGTAAAGGAATAGTGAGTGATGCTGTCAAAACATCTGTAAAAAAAGCAGCTACAACAATTGGTGAACATGTTGGCAAAAGAGGTGGTGACAAAATAATAGAACTTGTAAGTAAGAAAAAGAGAAAAAGTGGAACTGAGAGTGAGATTAAGACTGGGGGTGAGATTAAAAGAAAGAGAGGTAGACCTCGAAAAATTAAGTAACTTTTATCTAACACAATAATATATGTCAAACTATCGCGACTCAAAATATATCGAACGATATGAAGATGTTGTCTTTGAGCTTGAGACAGCACTTAATACTGTAGTTGCAAACAATGCTCATCAGAGGAAAACAGGTTACAGATTCGTTGTTGATAACAGTGGAGAGACAACACCATTTGACTGGTATAATGCCCGTTTTAATGTTATTTTCAAAGAAAATAAGCTTGCAGATGGAGCTGATATTGCTGCTGCAGATCGAAATGGTATTGTCAATTCAGCTTACGCTCTCATTAACACTTTGAATGTGAAAGTGAATGGTATCGATGTTTATGAATGCCGAGATGCTAACCAAGCCACGAATATTAAGTCATTGCTTGAGTATTCACAGGGTTATGCTGCAAGTCAGGGAACCAATGAGTTCTTCTATCTTGACACCTCCAGAGGTGCTGAAAACAGAACAGCTCAAGCTGCTTATAACAAAGGATTCACAGATCGTAAAGCTTTGCTTAATGATGGTGGTGAAATAAATGCAGAGATAGCATTGAACAGATACGGTTTTTTCAAGAGCCTTTATGGTGAAATCCTGCCCAATTCAAAAGTCGAGCTCAATGTAACAGTTGAGAGTGATGCAAATCTGATTTGGCAGGCTACCGATGATTGTCGTGTGGTGATCACCAGATTCCAGCTGATTGTTCCAAGAATAATTTTCAATTCTGCGGGAAAGTCTCTGTACATGGGCACTTATCTTGACACCAGAAAATGGACTTACATGAGAGAAATGGTTGAGAGAGGCAATTCAACAAGACAAAAGACAGCTAATTTCCGTATCTCCACAGGAATAAACAAACCAAGGCATGTCTTTGTATTCATCATCAATGATGCTAATGATGCATCTCAGACTGCCAATAAATTCTTATATAACACATTCTCTGTTGCAAATGACCAGAAATTAACTAATTGCTATCTAGAGGTTGGAAATGGAAACGATTATCCAGAGGTTCATTACAAACCATCAACAGAGCCCACAAGGGTATTCAGAGACGTTTTAAATTATGTTCGTGTTGTGAATGAATTCAATGAAAACACCCTTCTCACAAGAAAAAACTTTGGTACAATATTCCCATTCATTTATTTTGATTTGACGAAACAGAAACAGGATATAAAAGATGGGATGACAAAACTGACTTTCAACGGCAAATGCTGATTACAGTGTATATGCTCTTGTATTGTATGAACAGGATGTTGAGATGAGAAAGACTGATGGAAAACATACTGAGATCTATGTAAATGGAATAATTAAATAAATTAATTAAATTAAATAAATAAATTAAATAATTAAATTAAATAATTAAATAATTAAATTAAATCATTATTTATATTAAATACAATTTAGTATAAACATATATTATATGACTACTTATCATCCTCATGGAGTCACACTGTCACAAGGTCAGAAAGAAAAGCTGGCAAAAGCTATTAAATCAAATTCAGCGGTAACATTGAGGCTGACTCATGATGAATTATCTGGCGGTGATCAACTTATGTTGACAAAAAGACAAATCAACAAACTAATGAAATAAAAAAGATTGGGAAAAGGTTCTGATATCAATATATCAAAAAGTCAAATCAGAAAGGCGGTTGTACATGGAGGTTCTCTTTGGTCAAGTCTTTTTTCACTTGGAACAGGACTATTACCATATGCAGGTAAGGCAGTAGCTAAAGCGGCTCCAGCATTGGCCACAGGTGCTCTTTCTTCATTAGCAAGTCTCGGCATTGATAAATTATTTGGAAAGAAACAAAAAGGAGGATTCATTATTCCCAATGAAAACTTGCCCCAACTATTGAATTTTGGAAATTTATTGAATGTGAGACAAATGGCTGATCTTGTAAATGCAATGCAGTCTGGTGGACAACTTGCTATCAAACCAACAAAAACTCAGTCTGGTGGGTTTCTTGGAACACTTTTAGCAAGTATTGGAATTCCTCTACTTATGAAAGCCTTGACTGGAAAGGGTTTGCATGTTGAACACAGCCGTTCTAGACGGTCAATACCAGTTCATGTTCCAGATCACATTGCAGTTAATAAAAATAAAAGTGGTGGGAAACACGCTATGATTCCATGGCAATCGCCACCTGTTTTTGGTACATGGGATAACCCAATCGGTTATGGAATGAAAAAAAAAAGACCAAAAAGGGAAAAGGGCTTCTACTGGGAAAAGACAGTCCATTCAATTCAATCCCCATACTAGGAACCATTTTGTAAACAAACCCTTATCCAACTTTGATTTAATCAATTGGGTGAAACAACTTGGAATAAAACATTTTAGAGGAGTATTTTCAAGAGACAATCTGCCGAGACAAATAAAAAACAATGAATGTGGGATAGTCAATCTTGATTCCAAAATTGGACCTGGTACTCATTGGGTTTGTTATAGGAATTTCAAAAATGATAAATACTGTGAATACTTCGACTCTTTCGGTTTAATGATGCCAACAGAAGTACAAATGTATATGGCTGCAAGCGGTAAACAACGTGAATACTCTGGTGATGAGATACAAGAAAGGGAATCAGTATTATGTGGATATTGGTGTTTATACTATCTTCTTGAGAGACAAAAAGGAACATCTATACTGGATATAATACACAATTCCAAATTCAGTCCAGCAGATGTTAGTGTCAATCACAGGTTCATTATAGACTACTTCGAAAATATATAATGTAATAATATATGGATTGTACATGTGGTGTTCTTGACAAGAAAAAGAAACCATGTTCGATGAAAGAATGTATAAAGAGCAAACAAGTCAGATACTGGGGATTAAGTAAGGTTGACTCACGTATTCTCGAATCAGCAGGATCGCCAAGAGATCTCGACAAGAGAAGACAGAAATTGATTTCTGAAAGAATTAAAAACAAAGCTGCACTCAAAAAACTCAAGGACAAGATACTATACACAAACACTCGAAAAGATGAAAAGGAAGAGATCAAGAAAGAAGCAGAAAAGTATATTGAAAAACTAAAAAATATAAATACCAAAATTGTAAAAGTCAACAAAGAATTGGAAAAGATGAAGTCGGATGGCATCAAAGGTGGAAACTTATCTAACTTATATACAATGGTGAAATCATATTGTGTTAAACAGAAGAAGCAGACTGAATGTGTGCCAGGAAGTGAGAGATATCAGAAGACTAAAAATGGTCGAACTGTGATGAAATGCACTTGTGCTGAATGTGGAATAACAAAGACTAAATTTGTCAAAGGAAAGGGAAACTAATTAGCCCGTCTGAAGGGGCGGGCATACTAGATTCAGCAGCAGATATGGCACTAACAGGATTCTTAGAACATGGTGTTCCTTATTTGGCTAAGAAGGGAGTTGAAATGGGGAGATATTATGCATCAGAAGCAATGAGAAATCCAAAGTTGCAGAAGAAATTAATTGACAAAGGACTTTCCCTCGCAAAGCCGGCTATCACAAAGGTTGGGTCAGAAGCTTTAAAACAACTGTCAACAAAAGTGAGACCAAATATTCGTTACAAAACAGGTATCAAGGGATTGGATTACGGTGGAGCTATTGATATCCACAAATTGATTGGCAAGCTTCCTAAACCCAAAGCTGGATGGACACCCAGTAAGTATAAGTATATGGGACCATACAATCCGTTAAATGAACAACTGGAATATGATCCAAATACTGGAGAAGTGTTAAAGTGAAAAGTACAGCCTTACAATAAAGTGGATGAGATAGCAGCTTACCACGATATTTGTTATGATATGGGAAAGAATAAAGGTGATTGTGATAGAACAATGATCAATTCTCTTGATGCCATTCCTTATGGTGAGATGCCAAAATGGGGTCAAACAGCCAGATTCTTAATTGATAAAAAACAGAAATTAGGTCTTGGTGTTTCAAAAAACGGAAAAAGCCGTCGAGTGAAGAAAACTGGCAAGAAAAATTAGCAGATGAATTACATGCACCCATAAAACGCAATTTTACTCGGCGGCGTGTGATTGTAAATAAAATTGATGAAATATGGGCAAGTGATGTAGTTGAAATGCAACAGTTCAGTAAATGGAATAAAGGTTATCGATATCTTCTTATGGTTATTGATGTCTTCAGCAAATATGGTTGGATTGTCCCGTTGAAGGATAAGAAAGGTGAATCTGTCACTGAAGCATTTAAATCAATATTCAAGGAAGGCAGAAAACCACAGTATTTATGGGTTGATAAAGGTAAAGAGTTTTACAACAAACACTTGAAAGACCTATTAGAGAAACATAGTGTACAGATGTACTCAACTGAGAACGAAGAGAAGTCATCAGTAGTTGAAAGATGGAATAGGACAATTAAATCCAAAATGTGGAAGCAGTTCACTGTTCAAGGTAATACACAGTATTTAGACATGTTGCCAAAATTAGTGAAACAGTATAATAATACCAAATATTCAAGCATAAAGATGACACCTACAGAAGCTAGTAAAAAGAGGAATGAAGGAACTGTTTACTTCAATTTATATGGTGATATGGAGCCATTATCAGCTAAACCAAAATTTAAAGTCGGCGACAAGGTCCGAATATCTAAGTATAAACGGAATGTGTTCGACAAGGGCTATACACCAAATTGGACTGAGGAAGTGTTTAGAGTTGATAAGATCCAATACACTAATCCAATAACATACAAAATAAAGGATCTGAAAGGTGAAGATATTGAAGGGAGTTGTTATGAACCTGATTTATTAAAAGCCAGACAGGATGTTTTCCGTATCGATAAAGTCATTCGCAGAGACTATAAGAAAAAACAAGCTTTGGTGAAGTGGAAGGGTTATAGTGACGAATTTAACAGTTGGATACCATTTAGGGATTTAAAAGAAATATTATAAAGAGAAAATTATCTAACATATATATATAAGTGGACCTTACAGTATTCTGTTATTTGCTATTATATGTAGCCAAAAATATAATTGTTTCTGGCTATTTAAAACACAGGTCGAAAATCAATTAAAAATAAATTATTATAATATACAAATGCAAAAATATTCCTACGATAATAAAGAATTAGATGTATCAATAGACTGTTATGTTGATGATAAAAATGACGTTTGGTTCAGAGGAAGAGACATTGCTAAAATTCTTGACTATAAAAGTCCACAAAGAGCAATCAGAGATTATGTTGTATCGGATGATAAAATCTTAAGAGACCACAAAATCAGCATAAATTCACGGGGGACAAAAATGGTCCCTCGTGTTGAGGCCACTGATTCACGGGTGACAAAAATGGTCCCTCGTGCTGAGACCCCCGAAAAAACTTTCAAATGTTTCTTCATAAATGAATCTGGACTTTATTCACTAATACTGTCCTCTAAAAAACAGGAAGCAGTAAAATTCAAACATTGGGTTACATCGAAAGTATTACCATCAATCAGAAAACAAGGATATTACAAGCATTTCAACGACAGAAACAATAATATGATATTGATTGAAAATGAAAATGATTTGCACTGTAAGATTGTATCATTCATCAGAAAGAAATATGAAGACGCATTAATGATAGCCGGTTTAGGTGAAAATCAAATAAGCTCAAATATGAGAATCAAAAGTTATAACAAAGGATATATGTCTGGACAATGTGATTTGATGTTAATGAATCCCACAAGAAAATACAATGCTCTGTGTCTTGAATTTAAAAGCCCTACTGGTGTGTACAAAGTGTCGGATAAACAAAAAATTATGAAGCAAATGTATGAAAAAAATAAGTGCAAATACATCATTAGCAACTGTTTCGAAGACTTAATCCATGAAATAACTAAACACTTGGAGGAGAGTATAAAATACTTATCAAGAAGAGAAAGATATTTAAAAAAATAATTTATAGAACTATATTATGGAGAATCAAAATGTCAAAATCAAAAGAGGTCGAGGAAGACCTAGAGTTCTCAGTGATGAGGAAAGAATAAAACACAAGACTACCTATATGCTGAATAAAGAATGGTACTGTGAAGTTTGTAATAATGGCAAAAATTACACACTGGCTGGTAAAACGCTTCACAAGAGAACAAAAAAGCATCAAAAAAATAAAATTTGAATCAGTTCGAAGGATCCATGATTGGATCATTTGAATTCTCAACGATATTTAAACGCACATTGATAACACTTAAACAGAAAAATATATAGGTATAATAGTAATGGAAAAAATTATCTCACACATTAATATGAATAAGAAAGATTTCAAGAAATTGAGCAAATCTCAGCTCATCGAAATGTTAATCAAAATGAATGAAAGGCTTGAAAAAGTAGAGAAGCAACAGAAATTGATGAAATCAGAAATTAAGAAACAAAAGAAACCAAAAATAGTTATAGTTGATGAAGACAGACCAGTTCCAGCACCCCGCAAGAGTGTTAAACAGATGGTTCAAGATTATGAACACAATATTCTCCCACCAACAAGACCTATTCCAGCCCCCAGAACCAAGAGACCAGCGCCTGCACCGAGGACAAGGATTACACAAACAGAGAAAGCTCTAAAGGGCTTCACTGAGTCTTATGAAATTGGAATAAAAAATGACAAAGACCCGCTAGATCAGCTACTAAACACAAGAATGGCAATCGAAACACACATTAAAAATTGTTAAATGAAATGAAAGGACTGAAATTTGTTGAGACACTTAAAGTGCAATTCACAAAAATGACGGATGGAAGTCTAGAGTTTAAAACAGGCTATTTCAACAGCACACCTCAAACAATTATCAATTATCCAGGAATCTCAGAATCACTTGAATTATCAAAGCAGGAAATATTGAATAAGATAGCTCAATGGGTATCCGAAGGTTCTGGTTGGACTATTGAATCTGTTGAAAACCATTATCTAAATACAGTGAAATATGAGCCAATGAAGGGCTCCTCATACATTAAACTGCCGCAGGAACTCAGAAACAGTGCGAAAGGGCTGATCAATATTAAAAATGATGATAGTGAATGCTTCAGATGGTGCCACATCAGGCATTTGAATCCACAAGACAAAAACCCACAGAGGATTAAAAAAGTTGATAAACAGTATATCAACAAATTGGATTATTCAGGTATTGAATTCCCAGTGACTATCAAACAGTACAACAAGATTGAAAAACAAAATGAGATCAACATTAATGTTTTTGGTTATGAGAATTATCAACCATATCCAATTTTTGTCTCAAAAGAGAAATATGCAGACTGCTTGAATCTGCTTCTAATAACTGAAAATAAAAACAAGCATTATGTGCTAATCAATGATTTCAACAAGTTTATGTACAATCAAACAAAGCATAAAGAAAGAAAACACTTTTGCATGCATTGTTTACAGTGTTTCAGCTCTGAAAGGGTTCTAAATGATCACAAGGACAATTGTATAATTATCAATGGCACACAGGCAATAAAAATGCCAGACAAAGATAACAAAATACTAAAATTCAACAACTTTCATAAACAACAGCAGGCACCATGTGTAATCTATGCTGATTTTGAAGCTACCACTGAAAAAATACACGGTTGCCAACCCAACAATGATAAATCATTCACCGAAGCCTATCAGAAGCACACTGACTGTGGATATGGTTACAAGGTTGTCTGTCGCTATGATGATAAATACAGCAAACCAACAGCAATATACAGAGGTGAGAAAGCTGTGTACAAGTTCATGGAAAAGATGTTAGAGGAAGTCGTGTATTGCAAAAAGATTGTGAAGAAAAAATTCAACAAACCACTGAGAATGACAAATGATAATGAGGAAGAATTCAAAAAAGCCAAAGAATGCCACATTTGTAACAAAAAATACACTGACAAAGACATTAAAGTTCGAGATCATTGTCATATTACAGGCAAATACAGGGGATCAGCCCATCAAGAATGCAACCTTAAACTTAGAGTCAATCCAGAAGAAATAAAGATACCTGTTATATTTCACAATCTAAGAGGTTATGATAGTCATTTTATCATGCAGGAGATTGGAGCCATTGTAAAGAAACACACCTATAAAAATAAGAAAGGTGAAAAGTGCCAGATGACAATCAATGCTATCCCCAATAACATGGAGAAGTACATGGCTTTCATGCTTGGTAATCACTTGACCTTTATTGATAGTTTCCAGTTCATGAGCTCTAGTTTGGAAAAACTTGTTGGAAATCTACCAAGAGAAGCATTAAAATACACTTCAAAAGAGTTCAAGGGAAAGGATCTTAATCTTGTGGCACAGAAAGGTGTTTATCCTTATAACTATATGGATAGTTTCGATAAATTTAACCAAAAGCTGCCATCAAAAGATGAATTTTATAGCATATTGAGTGATGAACATATATCAGATGAAGATTATGCACATGCTCAAAATGTGTGGAATACATTCTCTTTGAATAACATGGGCGATTATCATGATCTGTACCTTAAAACAGATGTACTTCTATTGGCTGATGTATTTGAAAACTTCAGGAAAACATGTATTGAGTACTACAAACTGGACCCATGCCACTATTTCACATCTCCTGGCTTATCATGGGATGCAATGTTAAAGATGACTGATATCAAACTGGAATTGATGACTGACATTGATATGTTCCAGTTCATTGAAAAGGGTATGAGAGGTGGTATCAGCTATATTGCTAACCGTTATGGTAAAGCAAATAATAAATACATGAATGGGTATGATGAGAAGGCGCCCTCAAAGTACATTATGTATCTTGATGTTAATAATCTATACGGTTGGGCAATGAGTCAATACCTTCCAACTGGTGGATTCAGATGGATGACTGAGAATAAAATAAATAATCTCAACCTGGCTAAATACAAAGAAGATAGCAACAAGGGTTTGATTCTGGAAGTTGATCTGGAATACCCCCAGGAGTTGCATGATCTACATAATGATTACCCACTTGGGCCAGAGAAGGTGAAAGTAACTGAAGACATGCTTTCAGACTATTGCACGGATATAGCAAAGAAATACAATATATCAACTGGTTTGGTACATAAATTGATACCAACATTAAGCACCAAAGAGAAGTATGTACTGCATTACAGGAACCTCCAATTATACACAGACTTGGGTTTGAAAATAACAAAAATCCATAGGGTGCTTGAGTTCAAACAATCCCCTTGGCTGAGGCAGTACATTGATTTCAATACACAGAAGAGAACTAATGCCAAAAATGCTTTTGAGAAAGACTTTTTCAAGTTAATGAACAACTCAGTATTTGGCAAAACTATGGAGAATCTCAGAAAGAGAGTAGATGTCAGATTGGTGACAGATGAGAAGAAGCTATTGAAATTAGCCAGTAAACCAACTTATGTTAGCAGTAAGATATTCAATGAAAATCTGGTTGCAGTGCACAAGATCAAAGAAACACTAACTTTGAACAGGCCGGCATATGTGGGAATGTGTATTCTTGATCTTAGTAAGACACTAATGTATGATTTTCATTACAATTACATTAAACAAAAGTATGGTAATAAGG
The DNA here is from genome assembly GCA_016490735.1 of Pachyseris speciosa. Classification (NCBI taxonomy): domain Eukaryota; kingdom Metazoa; phylum Cnidaria; class Anthozoa; order Scleractinia; family Pachyseridae; genus Pachyseris; species Pachyseris speciosa. The sequence goes on from JAEMWC010000268.1 coordinate 912,745, forward strand.
CCAAGCTGCTCTTCACTGATACAGACAGTTTGACATATGAAATTGAAGCTGAAGATGTCTATAGGGATTTCTGGAATGATAAAGATAAATTTGACAATAGTGACTACCCTGAAAGCTCGCCTTATTTCAATAAGACCAATAAAAAAGTGATTGGTAAAATGAAAGATGAGGCTGCTGGTGTACCTATTTGTGAATTTGTTGGATTGAAATCAAAGATGTACAGCTTTATTAAAGACAACCAAAAAGGAGGAAAAACAGCAAAAGGAATCAAAAAGAACATAATCAAAAATAAAATCAAGCATGAAAATTATAAAGACACTCTATTCAATAATAAACAGATGTATCATAAAATGAAAACAATCAGAAGTCAGAATCATCAGCTTGGAAGTTATGAAATTAATAAAGTATCACTCAGCTGTTTTGACGACAAAAGATATTTATCAAAAGACGGAATCAACAGTTATGCATATGGTCACTATTCCATCAAAAACTAAATTATCTTCAACTGAAAAGTCTGATCAGATCCCATAAGACTTTCAATAACCATAATACTATCCTGAATTTTCTGAAATACAGATTCAAATCTTGCAGTAAGCTGTTCCAGTGATGGAGCCATAATGCTTTCGTTGCAATTACTCAACTCAAACTCAAACTCAAACTCAAACTCAAACTCAAATGAGTAATTTATGGGTATATTTCTGATTGGTTAGAAAAGATCATGCGACCATCTCGTGATGACTCATTTCCTGTTTTTCCGAGAATGTCACGCTTGGTGCTTTTCCGAGAATTTCAGATTAAACAACTATAGATTTCATCAAATTAAATTACTATATATTTCATCATGTGGAAAAGTGTGCTGGTATCATCAGAATACGAAATCATCGAATTGAACCATCAGATGGTGAGTAGTATGGAGTTGGTTGGGTTAGAGCACAGTTTTGTGCTCGAACCCCCAACTCCTATACTACTAAGGTAAGGTTGAACACCATCACACCAACGCCATACTAATGCCAACTTGGGTTTGTAAATCAACTCAAGAATAATGAAGAATGGCAAGCAGAGGCATACCTCAGTAAATTTGAACTTGAACTATGCAACTATTGTTCTAGGTATGCACAGGCTTGCCCGGGGCAGGCCCGAACCCATTTGGGATGTAACTCTCTGCTATGAATTTGAGTGGCAATGGTAACAAGCTCGGGCAAGTAGGGACAAGTGCTGACAAGCTCCAAATTAAATGATGGCTCTATTGTTTGCCAATGGGTGTGATTGTTTCGTCGGTTTTTGCTAAACGGTGCAAACAGAAGTCTGTTGGCTGAATCAGTTCCTCCTTTTCAAGAATGAACAAGAAGGTCAAAGTCGATTGGTCTACGATTGATCGTGCATCGCCAAAACCAAAACGGCTTCACTTAGAAAAAGAAGATGCGGACAGCTTGTACCATTGTCCAATTCAAGTATGCGAACACGAAGGATTTCAAAGTCAGCCTCGATGCAGGAAACATGTCAATTCTAAGCACGGCTGGTTCTTTTATTTTGACGAAAAACCCGACCCGACAGAACTTCGACATTCATTGCAAGTGCCGGACACTAAGTCATCAAAGACCACTACAGATGATTGTGAATCAAGCTGAAGGCCAAAACACGGTGTCAATCTTATACCTTCATTTTCAGTCTCTAGTCAAATTGGCGAAGCATTCGCGAACTGGTTGACTGGTAGTGGTGGAGATTGCAAGAAAGATCGCACAGCTCAACAAATACTGAAGAGAAGCCTTAAATTTCTGAAATTTTGTTGCGAAGACGGGGAAGAATTGACGTTTGAAGTGATAGCCTACAGTCTGTGCTCGCCAAATCTCTTGTTTAAATTCATAGACTACTTGCAAGACGAGTGTAAACTCGGTTACGGTGGGCGATTGGGCTGCATAGACGCAATTTCCGAACTAATGGACTTTAGAGAAATCAATGGGGCATCCTACGCAGTTCTGCGAAACCTATCTGCTACTGTAGGAGAAAGGAAAATCAATATTAGTGCTTTTTTCTTCTTCTTCTTGCCTGTGTCAGTCGTTAATAGCCAAACGTCTGACAACAAGTCTTCGGTTTCCAGTACACTGTGAACATGCTTGAAGAAATGAAAAGTCTTGATGATACCCAAATTTTGCAATGAAAGATTTCTCACATCAAGCATTTGTTTTTAATAAATTGAGTTATTATTTTCCTTATTACAGATCAGCCTGAGTTTACAGCTCAGCCACAAAGCCAGGCCCTAAGAGAGGGAGATAACGTCACATTATCATGTAACGCCAGTGGAAACCCAGAACCGACCTTTTCATGGACCAAAGATGGAACAACTGTTAATACGAACGCCAATCCCAGGATCACGTTATCATCGCAAAACAAGGAGTTGACTATAAGCAATGTAAATAGAAGTGACAGCGGACAATACCGATGTATTGCAAACAACTCTCAGGGGACAGTTAACTCCAGTGCTGCCACCCTTAATGTGCAGTGTAAGTACAATATTATACCTTTGTTCTTTTTCTTGTTCTTGTTGGCGTTGCTCCTGTTCGCCTTCGTTTTGCGGTTCTTTTTCGTTTTCTCCTTGATCTTCTCTCTTCTTTTCCTAAAACAGTTTTGTTCTTTTTCTCCTAGTTGTATTTTTTAAGATAACAGTGGCTAAACATAGCGGTTTTAGATGCTATGAAAATGGCATTAGTAAAAGTAGCAGGATTAAACTTTCCATGACGTTTCTCCACAGTGAAGATTGTCCTCAATTAGTGTCAGTTGTCGCATTGTAGTCGAAGTCTTCCTTATGGTAAAGTAAGTCGCTAGCAGGCAACTGCTTTCAGTACACCAAATCTTCGGTTCCCATTGTACAGTAGATATCCTTGAAGAAATAAAACGTTTTGATGATACCCAATATCTGCAAAGAAAAATTACTTTAATCAAGCATGTTTTAAGAATTCAGAACTGAGTTGCATGTTTTTTCCTTATTACAGATCAGCCAAAGTTTACAGTTCAGCTACAGAATCAGACAGTGAAAGAAGGAAAGAACGTCATATTATCCTGTAACGCCAGTGGGAATCCAGTGCCGACTTTTTCATGGACCAAAGATGGAACAGCTGTTAATACTACTGCCAATCCCAGGATCACTTTATCATCGCAAAACAAGGAGTTGACTATAAGCAATGTGAATAGAAGTGACAGCGGACTATACCGATGCATTGCAAACAACTCTCAGGGGACAGTTAACTCCAGTTCTGCTACCCTTGATGTGCAGTGTAAGTAATATGTTATACGATTCTTGTTGCTGTTGTTGTTGTGGTTCTTCTGATTCTTCTTTTTCTTTTTCTTCTCCTTTTTCTTCTTCTTATTCTTCTTCTTCTTCTTCTTTTTATTTTTCTTCTTCTTCTTCTTCTTCTTCTTCTTCTTCTTCTATGTTTCCTTAATTTTTTTTATGATTCAACATGTCTTAGCAGCATTTCGTCAACCCAATTTTGGCTGTTGTTTTTAATCAGCATTGACATTCTTAAGAGGCGTTGGCATGTTTTCTTTATCCCTTAACTGGTTTTTCAATTAACTTTTAATTTTTTGGTGCTGTTGTCATTTTTGCTCAGGAAACGTTACCATGATGGGACCATTGTTCCTATTTGGAGTGGTCGTATAGTATGAAAAGAAACAAATTGTTGTCAGAAATAGAAACAAAGTCTTCATTTAGAGCTAAAAGGAATCTTTATTTTGAATTTTAAATATTAAAGGAACCTTTTGTTTCGAAATGAGTCGCTGAGATAAAAATGTTCCCATTGGTATTGTTCCTCTTTATATCATTTTGGTCCTCTTTATTCATTTGAGGAACAATTGTTCTCATTCACGAGTTCCGTTTTGAACGTAATGTTCCTTTCCATTGACACGCGGAACAATTTGTTCCTAACAATTAGTTCCCATTGATATAAAATGGTTCCTATTAAGAAAATGACGGTTCCTTTGTAGTTGTTCTTGAACAGAACCATGCTTCTTTACTTGCCATCTATGTTTTCATCGCTTTTTAATTGCATGGCGAAACGTATGTTGTAGTGTTTTAACTTTGACTCAACACGAAACAGAGTCAATAGCAGATTCTAACAGACTTTAAGAGGCGCTTCTTTGAGTTGTCCGGGCAAGGTAAGGTTGAACACCATCACACCAACGCCATACTAATGCCAACTTGGGTTTGTAACTCAACTCAAGAATAATGAAGAATGGCAAGCAGAGGCATACTTCAGTAAATTTGAACTTGAACAATGCAACTATTGTTCTAGGTATGCACAGGCTTGCCCGGGGCAGGCCCGAACCCATTAGGGATGTAACTCTCTGCTATGAATTTGAGTACAATGGTAACAAGCTCGGGCAAGTAGGGACAAGTGCTGACAAGCTCCAAATTAAATGATGGCTCTATTGTTTGCCAATGGGTGTGATTGTTTCGTCGGTTTTTGCTAAACGGTGAAAACAGAAGTCTGTTGGCTGAATCAGTTCCTCTTTTTCAAGAATGAACAAGAAGGTCAAAGTCGATTGGTCTACGATTGATCGTGCATCGCCAAAACCAAAACGGCTTCACTTAGAAAAAGAAGATGCGGACAGCTTGTACTATTGTCCAATTCAAGTATGCGAACAGGAAGGATTTCAAAGTCAGCCTCGATGGAGGAAACATGTCAATTCTAAGCACGGCTGGTTCTTTTATTTTGACGAAAAGCCCGACCTGACAGACCTTCGACATTCATTGCAAGTGCCGGACACTAGTCATAAAAGACCACTACAGATGATTTTGAATCAAGCTGAAGCCAAAACACGGTGTCATTGTTGTACCTTCATTTTCAGTCTCTAGTCAAATTGGCGAAGCATTCGCGAACTGGTCGACTGGTAGTGGTGGGGGTTGCAAGAAAGATCGCACAGCTCAACAAATAGTGAAGAGAAGCTTTAAATTTCTGAAATTTACTTGCGAAGACGGGGTCTTCAAGAAATCCGAGAAACCCATCTTTTCCTTTGTGTGCTGAAAAGATGTTTGACATAAAACAAAACTTGCATCAAGACTTGACTGCCGGTGGAATTCATAGAGTCAACACAATTGAACATCTAAAACAGCTGACGTGAACTTTTCATCCCACAAGAAGCTCAAGTTTCATGTCTCCAAAAAAAATCAGAGAAACCCGTCTTTTCCGTAAGTGCTGAATAGATGTTTGACGTAAAACAAAACTTGTATCAATACTTGACTGCTGGTGGATTTCATAGAGTCAATACAACTGAACATCTAAGACATCTGACGTGAACTTTTCATCCCAACAAGAAGCTCAAGTTTCATGTCTCCAAAAAAATCTGAGAAACCCGTCTTTTCCGTAAGTGCTGAAAAGATGTTTGACGTAAAACAAAACTTGTATCAATACTTGACTGCTGGTGGATTTCATAGAGTCAATACAACTGAACATCTAAGACCATCTAACGTGAACTTTTCATCCCAACAAGAAGCTCAACTTTCATGTCTCCAAAAAAATCCGAAAAACCCGTCTTTTCCGTATGTGCTGAAAACATGTTTGACATAAAACAAAACTTGTATCAATACTTGACCGCTGGTGGAATTCATACAGTCAACACAACTGAACATCTAAAACATCTGACTTAAACTTTTGATCCCGACAAGAAGCTCAAGTGTAATGTCTCCGAGAAATCGGAGAAACCCGTCTTTTCCGTATGTGCTGAAAACATGTTTGACATAAAACAAAACTTGCTGGTGCAATTCATAGCGTCAACACAACTGAACATCTAAAATATCTGACTTAAACTTCTCATCCCGACAAGAAGCTCAAGTGTAATGTCTCCGAGAAATCCGTCTTTTCCGTCTGTGCTGAAAAGATGTTTGACATAAAAGTCAACACAACTGAACCTTTAAAACATCTGAAAAAACGGGCCAAGTCTGTATGTGTTTTCCCATATAAGAGACGAAAAGACAGGAAAAGTAATTAAATATTCATATCTCCGTCAAATCCGTGAAAGTTCACGCATAAGTTTGTACTGCGGATTGATGCATTGTATCCCGAAAAGCCAATGAAACTGCAAGTGTCCAACCTTGAATCAATCTTAAACTGGAAGACGGAAAACACGGATTTCACGGAAATATGAATATTTAAACAATCTCCTTCTCTTTACTACTGTAAGTACTATCAATAATTATACATTATACTTACAGTTGTAGGGAGAACTAAAAAGAATTAAATATTCATATCCCAGTCAAATCCGTGAAATCCGTCGTTTTCGTTCTCAAATAAGTATGCACTTTGCATGATGTATTACATCCCGAAAATCAGAGACACTGCAAGTGTCCGCACTAGACTATATCCTAAACTGGAAGAGGGAAAAGACGGATTTCACGGGGATATGAATATTTAAACAGTCTACTTCTCTTTAATACTGTAAGTACTATTAATAATTATATATTATACTTACAGTTGTAAGGAGAAGTAAAAAGAATTAAATATTCATATCCGCGTCAAATCCGTGAAATCCGTCTTTTTCCTTCTCAAATAAGTATGCACTTTGCATGATGTATTACATCTCGAAAATCAGAGACACTGTAAGTGTCCGCCCTTGAATCAATTCTAAACTGGAAGAGGGAAAAGACAGTTTTCACGGGGATATGAATATTTAAACAGTCTACTTCTCTGTACTACTGTAAGTACCATCAATAATTATATATTATACTTACAGTTGTAAGGAGAAGTAAAAAGAATTAAATATTCATATCCCCGTCAAATCCGTGAAATCCGTCTTTTTCCTTCTCAAATTAGTATGCACTTTGCATGATGTATTACATCCCGAAAATCAGAGACACTGCAAGTGTCCGCATTTGAATATATCCTAAACTGCAAGACGGAAAAGACGGATTTTACGGGGATATGAATATTTAAACAGTCTAGTCCACTTTACTACTGTAAGTACTATCAATAATTATATATTATACTTACAGTTGTAAGGAGAAGTAAAAAGAATTAAATATTCAAATCCCCGTCAAATCATTGTATTCCGTCTTTTTCGTTCTGAAATAAGTATGCACTTTGCATGATGTATTACATCCGAAAATCAGAGACACTGCAAGTGTCCGCCCTTGAATCAATCCTAAACTGGAAGACGGAAAAGACGGATTTCACGGGGATATGAATATTTAAACAATCTACTTCACTTTACTACTGTAAGTACTATCAATAATTATATATTATACTTACAGTTTTAAGGAGAAGTAAAAGGAATTAAATATTCATATCCCCGTCAAATCCGTGAAATCCGTCTTTTTCGTTCTCAAATAAGTATGCACTTTGCATGATGTATTACATTTCGAAAATCAGAGACACTGCAAGTGTCCGCCCTTGAATCAATCCTAAACTGGAAGAGGGAAAAGACGGATTTCACGGGGATATGAATATTTAAACAGTCTACTTCTCTTTACTACTGTAAGTACTATCAATAATTATATATTATACTTACAGTTTTAAGGAGAAGTAAAAGGAATTAAATATTCATATCCCCGTCAAATCCGTGAAATCCGTCTTTTTCCTTCTCAAATAAGTATGCACTTTGCATGATGTATTACATTTCGAAAGTCAGAGACACTGCAAGTGTCCGCCCTTGAATCAATCCTAAACTGGAAGAGGGAAAAGACGGATTTCACGGGGATATGAATATTTAAACAGTCTACTTCACTTTACTACTGTAAGTACTATCAATAATTATATATTATACTTAGAGTTGTAAGGAGAAGTAAAAAGAATTAAATATTCATATCCCCGTCAAATCCGTGAAATCCGTCTTTTCCGTATGTGCTGAAAACATGTTTGACATAAAACAAAACTTGCTGGTGCAATTCATAGCGTCAACACAACTGAACATCTAAAATATCTGACTTAAACTTCTCATCCCGACAAGAAGCTCAAGTGTAATGTCTCCGAGAAATCCGTCTTTTCCGTCTGTGCTGAAAAGATGTTTGACATAAAAGTCAACACAACTGAACCTTTAAAACATCTGAAAAAACGGGCCAAGTCTGTATGTGTTTTCCCATATAAGAGACGAAAAGACAGGAAAAGTAATTAAATATTCATATCTCCGTCAAATCCGTGAAAGTTCACGCATAAGTTTGTACTGCGGATTGATGCATTGTATCCCGAAAAGCCAATGAAACTGCAAGTGTCCAACCTTGAATCAATCTTAAACTGGAAGACGGAAAACACGGATTTCACGGAAATATGAATATTTAAACAATCTCCTTCTCTTTACTACTGTAAGTACTATCAATAATTATACATTATACTTACAGTTGTAGGGAGAACTAAAAAGAATTAAATATTCATATCCCAGTCAAATCCGTGAAATCCGTCGTTTTCGTTCTCAAATAAGTATGCACTTTGCATGATGTATTACATCCCGAAAATCAGAGACACTGCAAGTGTCCGCACTAGACTATATCCTAAACTGGAAGAGGGAAAAGACGGATTTCACGGGGATATGAATATTTAAACAGTCTACTTCTCTTTAATACTGTAAGTACTATTAATAATTATATATTATACTTACAGTTGTAAGGAGAAGTAAAAAGAATTAAATATTCATATCCGCGTCAAATCCGTGAAATCCGTCTTTTTCCTTCTCAAATAAGTATGCACTTTGCATGATGTATTACATCTCGAAAATCAGAGACACTGTAAGTGTCCGCCCTTGAATCAATTCTAAACTGGAAGAGGGAAAAGACAGTTTTCACGGGGATATGAATATTTAAACAGTCTACTTCTCTGTACTACTGTAAGTACCATCAATAATTATATATTATACTTACAGTTGTAAGGAGAAGTAAAAAGAATTAAATATTCATATCCCCGTCAAATCCGTGAAATCCGTCTTTTTCCTTCTCAAATTAGTATGCACTTTGCATGATGTATTACATCCCGAAAATCAGAGACACTGCAAGTGTCCGCATTTGAATATATCCTAAACTGCAAGACGGAAAAGACGGATTTTACGGGGATATGAATATTTAAACAGTCTAGTCCACTTTACTACTGTAAGTACTATCAATAATTATATATTATACTTACAGTTGTAAGGAGAAGTAAAAAGAATTAAATATTCAAATCCCCGTCAAATCATTGTATTCCGTCTTTTTCGTTCTGAAATAAGTATGCACTTTGCATGATGTATTACATCCGAAAATCAGAGACACTGCAAGTGTCCGCCCTTGAATCAATCCTAAACTGGAAGACGGAAAAGACGGATTTCACGGGGATATGAATATTTAAACAATCTACTTCACTTTACTACTGTAAGTACTATCAATAATTATATATTATACTTACAGTTTTAAGGAGAAGTAAAAGGAATTAAATATTCATATCCCCGTCAAATCCGTGAAATCCGTCTTTTTCGTTCTCAAATAAGTATGCACTTTGCATGATGTATTACATTTCGAAAATCAGAGACACTGCAAGTGTCCGCCCTTGAATCAATCCTAAACTGGAAGAGGGAAAAGACGGATTTCACGGGGATATGAATATTTAAACAGTCTACTTCTCTTTACTACTGTAAGTACTATCAATAATTATATATTATACTTACAGTTTTAAGGAGAAGTAAAAGGAATTAAATATTCATATCCCCGTCAAATCCGTGAAATCCGTCTTTTTCCTTCTCAAATAAGTATGCACTTTGCATGATGTATTACATTTCGAAAGTCAGAGACACTGCAAGTGTCCGCCCTTGAATCAATCCTAAACTGGAAGAGGGAAAAGACGGATTTCACGGGGATATGAATATTTAAACAGTCTACTTCACTTTACTACTGTAAGTACTATCAATAATTATATATTATACTTACAGTTGTAAGGAGAAGTAAAAAGAATTAAATATTCATATCCCCGTCAAATCCGTGAAATCCGTCTTTTTCGTTCTCAAATAAGTATGCACTTTGCATGATGTATTACATCCCGAAAATCAGTGACACTCCAAGTGTCCGCCCTTGAATCAATCCTAAACTGGAAGATGGAAAAGACGGATTTCACGGGGATATGAATATTTAAACAGTCTATTTCTCGTTACTACTGTAAGTACTATCAATATCTTTAAAATGCATATTATATATTATACTTAAATATTTATATCCCTGTGAAAGCCGGAAAATCCGTCATTTTCGTTCTCAAGTCAGTCTTTACTTTGGATTGATGTATCACCTTCCACAAAGCTGAAACTTTGCTCTCGGTTATTCTCAGTCAAGTTGTCAAGCATCGCTGAACTTTGTGTTTTTATTTTTTTTCCGGATTGCCTGGATACGCATCTCAATCATTTTTTGGGATATATCATTGAAGGAACTATGTGGCCCGAAATGAAAAGGGAACAAAGAAGTATGGGAAACGATCTCCTTCTTTTTCTTCTCACCTTCTTCCTCTTCTTGTTCTTCTTCTTGTTCTTCTTCTTGTTCTTGTTCTTGTTCTTCTTGTTCTTCTTGTTCTTCTTCTTCTTCTTCTTCTTCTTCTTCTTCTTCCTTTTTCTCGTCGTCGTCGTATTTGGCTCTATGTATTTTTTTTTTAATCGAGATGAGAGTGTCTAAACGTACCGGTTTTAGCTTATGTGAAAATGGCGTTAATAAAAGTGCAGACTTTGAATTGTCACAACGTTTCTCCAACATCTAGTTCTTTCTAATGTAGGAGAAAGGAAAATCAATATTAGCGCTTTTTTCTTCTTCTTCTTCCCAGTGTCAGTTGTTAACAGCGAAACGTCTGACAACAAGTCGTCTGTTTCCAGTACACTGTGAACATGCTTGAAGATATGAAAAGTCTTGATGATACCCAAAATTTGCAATGAGTTATATCTGACATCAAGGATCTGGTTTTAATAAAACGAGTTATTATTTTCCTTATTACAGTTGAGCCAGAGTTTACAGCTCAGCCACAAAGCCAGGTTGTAACAGAGGGAAATAACGTGACATTATCCTGTAACGCCAGTGGAAATCCAGGACTGACTTTTTCATGGACCAAAACTGGAACAGCTGTTAATACTACTGCCAATCCCAGGATCACTTTATCATCGCAAAACAAGGAGTTGACTATAAGCAATGTGAATAGAACTGAAAGCGGACAATACAGATGCATTGCAAACAACTCTCAGGGGACAGTTAACTCCAGTGCTGCTACCCTTGATGTGCAGTGTAAGAAATATGTTATACCATTCTTGTAGTTGTTGTTGTTGTTCTTGTTGTTGCCGTACTTGTTGTTGTTGTTCTTCTTTTTGTCCTTGTGTTTTCTTTTTTCCTCTACTCTTGCTCTTTTTCTTGTTGTTATTCTTAATGTTGTTGTTGTTCTTCTTCTTCTTCTTCTTCTTCTTCGTCTTCTTCTTCCTCTTCTTCGTATTCGTTGTCGTCGTCGTCGTATTTGTCGTTATGTTGATTTTTTCTTTTATTTTAATCGAGAATATAGAGTGTCGAAACATACCGATTATAGCTTGTGTGTAAGTGGCGTTAGTAAAAGTGACAGACTTTGAACTGTCATAACGTTTCTCCAATATCTAGTTCCTGATAAAGTAGAGGAAAGTAAAATCAATATTGGTGCTCGTTTTCTTCTTCTTTCCAGAGTATGTGGTTTTAATAGCCAAACCTCGGAGAACAAATCGTCGGTTTCCACTGCACTGTGAACATGCTTGAAGGAAAGAAAAGTCTTGATGATACCGAAAACTTCCAATGAGACATTTCTGACATCAAGGATCTGTTTTTAATAAAACGAGTTATTATTTTCCTTATTACAGATCGGCCAGAGTTTACAGCTCAGCCACAAAGCCAGGCCGTAAGAGAGGGAGATAACGCCACATTATCCTGTAACGCCAGTGGAAATCCAGGACCGACTTTTTCGTGGACCAAAACTGGAACAGCTGTTAATACTACTGCCAATCCCAGGATCACTTTATTATCGCAAAACAAGGAGTTGACTATAAGCAATGTGAATAGAAGTGACAGCGGACAATACCAATGCATTGCAAACAACCCTCAGGGGACAGTTAACTCCAGTGCTGCTACCCTTGATGTAAAGTGTAAGTAATATATTATACGATTCTTGTTGCTGTTGTTGTTGTGGTTCTTCTGATTCTTCTTTTTCTTTTTCTTCTTCTTCTTTTTTCTTCTTCTTCTTCTTATTCTTCTTCTTCTTCTTCTTCTCCTTCTTCTTCTTCTACTTCTACGTTTCCTTAAATTTTTTTTATGATTTAAGATGTCTTAGCAGGATTTCGTCAACCCAATTTTGGCTGTTGTTTTTAATCAGCATTGACATTCTTAAGAGGCGTTGGCATGTTTTCTTTATCCCTTAACTGGTTTTTCAATTGACATTAAATTTTTTGGTGCTGTGTTCATTTTTACTCAGGAAACGTTCCCATGATGGGACCATTGTTCCTATTTGGAGTGGTCGTATAGTATGAAAAGAAACAAATTGTTGTCAGAAATAGGAACAAAGTGTTCATTTAGAACTAAAAGGAATCTTTTGTTTTGAATTTTAAACATTGAAAGGAACCTTTTGTTTCGAAATGAGTCGCTTAGAAGAAAATGTTCCCATTGGTATTGTTCCTCTTCTTATCATTTTGGTCCTCTTTATTCATTTGAGGAACAATTGTTCTCATTCACGAGTTCCGTTTTGAACGTAATGTTCCTTTCCATTGACACGCGGAACAATTTGTTCCTAACAATTAGTTCCCATTGATGTAAAATGGTTCCTATTAAGAAAATGACAGTTCCTTTGTACATGTTCTTGAACAGAACCATGCTTCTTTACTTGCCATCTATGTTTTCATCGCTTTTTAATTGCATGGCGAAACGTTTGTTGTAGTGTTTTAAGTTTGACTCAACACGAAACAGAGTCAATAGCAGATTCTAACAGACTTTTGGAGACGCTTCTTTGAGTTGTCCGGGCAAGGTAAGGTTGAACACCATCACACCAACGCCATACTAATGCCAACTTGGATTTGTAACTCAACTCAAGAATAATGAAGAATGGCAAGCAGAGGCATACCTCAGTAAATTTGAACTTGAACAATGCAACTATTGTTCTAGGTATGCACAGGCTTGCCCGGGGCAGGCCCGAACCCATTTGGGATGTAACTCTCTGCTATGAATTTGAGTACAATGGTAACAAGCTCGGGCAAGTAGGGACAAGTGCTGACAAGCTCCAAATTAAATGATGGCTCTATTGTTTGCCAATGGGTGTGATTGTTTCGTCGGTTTTTGCTAAACGGTGCAAACAGAAGTCTGTTGGCTGAATTAGTTCCTCTTTTTCAAGAATGAACAAGAAGGTCAAAGTCGATTGGTCTACGATTGATCGTGCATCGCCAAAACCAAAACGGCTTCACTTAGAGAAAGAAGATGCGGACAGCTTGTACCATTGTCCAATTCAAGTATGCGAACACGAAGGATTTCAAAGTCAGCCTCGATGCAGGAAACATGTCAATTCTAAGCACGGCTGGTTCTTTTATTTTGACGAAAACCCGCCCTGACAGAACTTCGACATTCATTGCAAGTGCCGGACACTAAGTCATCAAAGACCACTACAGATGATTTTGAATCAAGCTGAAGGCCAAAACACGGTGTTATTGTTGTACCTTCATTTTCAGTCTCTAGTCAAATTGGCGAAGCATTCGCGAACTGGTCGACTGGTAGTGGTGGGGGTTGCAAGAAAGATCGCACAGCTCAACAAATAGTGATGAGAAGCTTTAAATTTCTGAAATTTTGTTGCGAAGACGGGAAAGAATTGACGTTTGAAGTGATAGACTAAAGTCTGTGCTCGCCAAATCTCTTGTTTAAATTCATAGACTACTTGCAAGACGAGTGCAAACTCGGACACGGTGGGCGATTGCGCTCCATAGACGCAATTTGCGAACTAATGGACTTTAGAAAAATCAATGGGGCGTCCTACGCAGTTCTGCGAAACCTATCTGCTACTGAGTTGTACCTTAAGAGAGCTCGAAGGACGGTGGCAAAAATGATGAGATTGCAGTGGACCCGAGAACTGGACATCGACACATTAGAAGCTCGAGGTCACTGGGCGACAATGGAGGAATTGCTGCAAGTGGTGACATTTCACTTACCGCGTTACGAAAACGTCGTAAAGACTTGCAAGAGCAATCCATGTCAAGTCAACCCATCCGACTTAACGTTTGCCACGAGATTTGTGTCGATGTACTTGTTCATCAAAGTGAAGGGGTCGCGCCCCATGACTTATCAGTACTTGACAGTCGACATGGTTAGGGCAGCGAACGAGAACGGGGGATTTATTGACCAGAAAAAGTTCAAGACTGCCAGCAAATACGGGTTTGACTCCTTGATTCTAACCGATGCAAGCATGCAGGTGCTCGATAGCTACATCAATTTCGTGAGGCCATTGCTAAAACCCCAGTGCGCGTTTTTTCTGCTCACGAGAAATGGAGGCCAAGACGGCAAGCTGGGCGACGTCATGAATAAACTAGTGTTTGACGCAATCGCAAAGTACATTCACCTGACACGCTATCGTCAAATCGTCAAAACGCAAAGCCTCAATCAGCTCACCAGCAAAGAGCAAAGTATTTTCTCGGAAGATCAGAAACACAGCTCAGCCGTCGCCAAAGTTCACTATCAAAAGCAAAGGTCGCGCGAAGTTGCTGTGAAGGCTCACGAGTGTCTGCAAAAGCTACAAGCTACTTAATGCTCTGAGGTGGATGAGGAGGTCAACAAGAAGTTTAGCCATCCAACTTTGAGTCTTGCAGCACTGACTGAAAGCACAGAAACGAAAAGCGTGCTCCCTCAGAGGGATGCCACGCCGACAAATCGATTGCGAATCCAAAGAAGTCATCGTCGGCTGTTGAACTTTACGACGGACGAAGACGAGTTTCTAAAGACGGGGATCAAAAAGCAAGGATTTGGACAATGGACTGCTATTTTGAGAGATCCCGACTACAACTTTCGAGAAGGAAGAATGGCAGATTCTTTGAAGAAAAGGGCAGAATTGAAGCTTAAGACTCAAGACTAGCAGCTCGATGAATTACAACGATTTGCGGCGTAACCGTGCCGATAATCTAAACAAGGCTGTTTTACGACCCACTCAATGGCACTTGTTTCTCAAGAATTAGTCAAAAGAACAACCGAGATGGATCGAACTTGTTGATTTAGTTCAGAAGTGATGCTATCGTCAAAAGTCATTTACCGCGGCCCTCTTTGTTTGTTTATTTATTTGCTTTTTTTGGCTTGTCGTGGCTGCCTTTTGCAGCATAAAACTGAGATTAAATATGCCTGCTATCTCAATCAGAGTTATTCTGTGATCGATTAGTGGTCGGCACGATAGTTGTAAAACGATAGCTCTCACGCCTTTTTGGTTTTCAACGAACACGGCATCCATGCAAGCAAAAGCAGTATTTCTGTGGCCTGGCTGGGAAGTTCCTACATGTCTGCAGAAGGTTTGACTTCTCTACAAAAGTCGAAAACACTAAAAAGTTCATGTCCCCGAAACATCCATGAAATCCTCGTTTGCCGCACTAGTACAAATCAACATCCCAAACATCTGAGTTAAACCATTCATCCCAAAACATTACTGAAGTTGAGCTCGATATCTTTATGAATTCAATCAGCAGTCAGTCATTTCTGCAAGATTTAAACTTCAAAAATTCATATCTTCGGAAAATCCGTAAAATCCACCATTCCACACTCATATAAAATAAACATCTGAGCATATAAAACATCTGGGTTCAACTTTTGATGCCAACAAATAACTCAAGTTTCATGTCTCCCAGTAATCCGTCTTTTCCGTGATGGGCTAAAAAGATCGATGTTTGACATAAAACAAAACTTGTATCAAGAGTTGACTGCTGCTGGAATTCATAGAGTGAACACAATTGAAAACCTGAAAAAAATCTGACTTGAACTTTTCATCCCAACAAGTGACTCAAGTTTCATGTCTTCAAGAAATCCGAGAAACCCGTCTTTTCCTTTGTGTGCTGAAAAGATGTTTGACATAAAACAAAACTTGCATCAAGACTTGACTGCCAGTGGAATTCATAGAGTCAACACAATTGAACATCTAAAACAGCTGACGTGAACTTTTCATCCCAACACGAAGCTCAAGTTTCATGTCTCCAAAAAAATCAGAGAAACCCGTCTTTTCCGTAAGTGCTGAAAAGATGTTTGACGTAAAACAAAACTTGTATCAATACTTGACTGCTGGTGGATTTCATAGAGTCAATACAACTGAACATCTAAGACATCTGACGTGAACTTTTCATCCCAACAAAAAGCTCAAGTTTCATGTCTGCAAAAAAATCCGAGAAACCCGTCTTTTCCGTATGTGCTGAAAAGATGTGTGACATAAAACAAAACTTGTATCAATACTTGACAGCTGGTGGAATTCATATAGTCAACACAACTGAACATCTAAAACGTCTGACTTAAACTTTTCATCCCGACAAGAAGCTCAAGTTTCATGTCTCCGAGAAATCCGAGAAACCCGTCTTTTCCGTATGTGCTGAAAAGATGTTTGACATAAAAGAAAACTTGTATCAATACTTGACCGCTGGTGCAATTCATAGAGTCAACACAACTGAACATCTAAAACATCTGACTTAAACTTCTCATCCCGACAAGAAGCTCAAAAGTAATGTCTTCGAGAAATCCGTCTTTTCCGTATGTGCTGAAAAGATGTTTGACATAAAACAAAACTTGTATCAAGACTTGACTGCTAATGTAATTCATAGAGTCAACACAACTGAACCTTTAAAACATCTGAAAAAACGGGCCAAGTCTGTATGTGTTTTGCCATATAAGAGACGAAGAGACAAGAAAAATAATTAAATATTCATATCCCCGTCAAATCCGTGAAAGTTCACGCATAAGTTTGTACTGCGGATTGATGCATTGTATCCCGAAAAGTCAATGAAACTGCAAGTGTCCACCCTTGAATCAATCTTAAACTGGAAGACGGAAAAGACGGATTTCACGGAAATATGAATATTTAAACAGTCTACTTCTCTTTACTACTGTAAGTACTATCAATAATTATATATTATACTTACAGTTGTAGGGAGAAGTAAAAAGGATTAAATATTCAAATCCCCGTCAAATCCGTGAAATCCGTCTTTTTCGTTCTCAAATAAGTATGCATTTTGCATGATGTATTACATCCCGAAAATCAGAGACACTGCAAGTGTCCGCCCTTGAATCAATAGGGACCTTAAGATACGACGACGGCGAATGTCTATGACTGTGAGCAGAAGTTAAAAATGCTTGGTTGCCGACTTCCGGTAGCCGTCATGGTAATTTTTCCGCCGTAGCTGTCTTGTCTGCGACGTCAAAAGGAACAGTTTGCCGTTTTGTCTAAAACGTGAGTACGTTTCCGTCATTTCTAGAGCAATTTAAAGGTATGTTCGATCGAATATTTTTGACATATTGTGAACTTATCATATTTTTAGCTGGTTTGTGTTAAATATCTGTGGTTGCAGAGGTGATTTTAAAGGAAAAACCTAAGTTTCTTTCTGTTGCTCCGAACAGGTCGCCGCTGCAATTCTTTGCAAATGGAAACGAGCTCAAAAAGACAATTCAGTAAGTTCTCTACATTTTCTTTTTTAGTTTTAAGATATAATTCACGCTTAGAAAAATGAATGTACTGAAACTGAACCAGAAAATCCTAGATAATTCACTAATTCCTGGAAGAGTTCTCGATTTAGTACCGATGGTGTGCTAGCTTGAAGAAAATGTAAACAAGCGTCATGTGCGAAATCGAAAAGTAAGCTTAAATATTGTTTTCTTTTAGGTCGAATATGGAGTGGACCGAACAACACGACCATTGTTTTTGCCAAGAGATTCTAGTCCCTGAACCGTTCAAGTTCAAGAAAGGGATCATCGGAAGAGGTCTGATATGGGAAAAATCGCCAACGGTCTGAACGACCTTCAGCTTCCCCGATTTAGGGTAACCAAGCGTGCGGTCAGAGAAAGATACTCCTTGTTAAGCGAGAAGTTCAAAGCAAAGATGCGACAGGAGGACAAGGCTAGTGGCGTCGAAACAGATGTGAAAGGGAAACTCGGCCAGACACTCGCAGTCATCCATCTCATTTAGGTCGAACTTTCCATAGCAGTCATAGGGAAAATCTGGGTTTTTGGAGGTGTTAGCATCGTAGAGAAGAACAAACTCGTCCTCTGATATATTGTTGTCGTCAAAACTTTCAAGGAGAAGGTTACGAATCTCTGTAAAGGATGCCATGATTTAAACAGGTCGAAATTTTGTTACGGAGCCGTTCGCGCCTTCGACGGGTTTTCTTAAGGTTATTTTTCACGCCTTTACGACGGCGACCTCTTCCCAGTCCCCGTAGGTTATGACCGCCGTCGCAGACACTCGCCGTCGTCGGATCTTAAGGTCCCTGATCCTAAACTGGAAGACGGAAAAGACGGATTTCACGGGGATATGAATATTTAAACAGTCTACTTCTCTTTACTTCTGTAAGTACTATCAATAATTAAATATTATACTTACAGTTGTAAAGAGAAGTAAAAATAATTAAATATTCATATCCCCGTCAAATCCGTGAAATCCGTCTTTTTTGTTCTCAAATAAGTATGCACTTTGCATGATGTATTACATCCCGAAAATCAGTGACACTCCAAGTGTCCGCCCTGGAATCAATCCTAAACTTGAAGATGGAAAAGACGGATTTCACGGGGATATGAATATTTAAACAGTCTATTTCTCGTTACTACTGTAAGTACTATCAATATCTTTACAATACATATTATATATTATACTTAAATATTTATATCCCTGTCAAAGCTGCAAAATCCGTCTTTTTCGTTCTCACGTAAGTCTGTACTTTGGATTGATGTATCACCTTCAACAAATCTGAAACTTTGCTCTCGGTTATTCTATCAGTCAAGTTGTCAAGCATCGCTGAACTTTGTGTTTTTTTTTTTTTCCGGATTTCCTGGATACGCATCTCAATCATTGTTTGGGATATATCATTCAAGGAACTATGTGGCCCGAAATGAAAAGGGAACAAAGAAGTACGGGAAACGATCTCCTTCTTTTTCTTCTTACCTTCTTCTTCTTCTTCTTCTTCTTCTTCCTTTTTCTCATCGTCGTCGTATTTGGCTCTATCTATTTTTTTTAATCGAGATGAGTGTCTAAACGTACCGGTTTTAGCTTATGTGAAAATGGCGTTAATAAAAGTGGCAGACTTTGAATTGTCACAACGTTTCTCCAACATCTAGTTCCTTCTAATGTAGGAGAAAGGAAAATCAATATTAGTGCTTTTTTCTTCTTCTTCTTCTTGCCAGTGTCATTCGTTAATAGCCAAACGTCTGACAACAAGTCGTCGGTTTCCAGTACACTGTGAACATGCTTGAAGAAATGAAAAGTCTTGATGATACCCAAAATTTGCAATGAAAGATTTCTCACATCAAGCATTTGTTTTTAATAAATTGAGTTATTATTTTCCGTATTACAGATCAGCCTGAGTTTACAGCTCAGCCACAAAGCCAGGCCCTAAGAGAGGGAGATAACGTCACATTATCCTGTAACGCCAGTGGAAACCCAGAACCGACCTTTTCATGGACCAAAGATGGAACAACTGTTAATACGAACGCCAATCCCAGGATCACGTTATCATCGCAAAACAAGGAGTTGACTATAAGCAATGTAAATAGAAGTGACAGCGGACAATACCGATGTATTGCAAACAACTCTCAGGGGACAGTTAACTCCAGTACTGCCACCCTTAATGTGCAGTGTAAGTACAAGGTTATAGCGGAGCTCCGGCGGAGCACCATACCTATAGAAACCCGTCAACTGCTTTTCTCATGGTAAAAGCGGCTAGCGGTATTGCTCGTGGGCGCGCACGACGACGACGACGACGGTGGAGTTGCCCAATCATTAATAATATCCTATTATTATATAAACACCAGTGAAATACCAAGTGAGCTTTCCCGCGAAAACTTCATATCTTCACATGTGAAGATAACATGTTATCTTCACATGTGAAGAGATCACCGTCGTTATGGTTACATAATAAATCAGTGGGAGCAGTCAGGAAAATTGAACCATGAACATGTGAACAGTGAGTTGAACGGTAAATCAGTTACAAAATGAATTTGAGAAACCTTTACGCTTTCTTTTGTTTCTAATATTTTGTAATTACATCTTCTAAAGTACTTTGTTTTTGCTCTTTTGGCTTTGAACGATTTTCTCGCGCTTTGTCTTTATTACATTAGACGAGAGTAACTGTTAGTTTTTGACGTCTAGAAGTGGTCAAAAATATTGTTGTTTACAACTGGCTTTCCTCGGAATCTAGAATTCTAGGGGCCATCATTTTAGACTTTATCAAATGAATTTGGTTTTCGTCCATGTACTTCTTCCATGTTTAGTAACGACACGTTCTACTTTAAGACCATTGAAAATATTAAAGTAAAATGGTTTGGTATTTCACTGGTGTTTATATAATAAACAGAATATTACATGCCCGCTTATGGATATGAATTTTATCTTCTCGTGGTCAACTCGATATCTCACTCGTTCGCTGCGCTCACTCGTGAGATATCGAGTTGACCACTCGAAGATAAAATTCATATCCACGCGCGGCATGTAATATCCTCTATATAATAACCATAATAATCCAACATGGCGGCCATACTCCACCTGACCCAGCTTGGTCCCCAGCTGATCAGCTAGTTTTGATATAGGACGTCCGTGTCATAGCCAATTGACACCTGTCAAAACAAGGTTTCCGCTGACCAGTATCACGTGGCCATATCGCGGGCTCAAGTTTATAGGTCATAAAGGTCAACTGTTTTTTTTTAAGTTGACCGCTGACCTCGTACTACTTTTCGATTAGATCGCAGGCTCAAGCCATATTAATTTAATCAAAACGAGGCACCCAAACCAAAACGAGGCTTAATATTCCGCGCGCTTTCTGCGGCTCGTAATTTCACATTCAGTTGGTTTCTTCATTTTCACCAAAACGACTTCATCTTCTTCGGAGTAAAAGGCATAAAAATCAAGAACTAATCAACAGATACTCCGGAAGGTGAATTTGATTTGCCTCAGGAAACGCTTAATACTTGGATCGACTTGCATAATCGACGCCCGCATTGTGTGGTTGAAAAACAAAATGATTCAAGGCTTCAAGGACTTTCACTTTACCGCGGCACCTCGTAGCTCACCAAGAAAGGTCAGTTAACGGTTCACCGGCATTAATCGAAGGAACGAGTAGCTCAAAGTTAGTGGAAGACGTTTTTTCTTTGGACAAACCGTTTGCTATTTTTCCAGATGCGTGTTTTAACTCAAGTGCATTCGTATTTTCAACCTCTACAACACAGGTGACTGAATTAAATGAATTGAAGCTTAACATTAAATGGTTTAATCGTTCTTATTTTTGTTCAGGAAAGCAATTAGTATTTTTCTCTCGACTGGATATAAATAACAATCATCTCTACTCGTTTTGCAAGCAGAGAAGTAGTTGAATTGTTTGTTTGTTTTGTTGTTTTCGTGCAAGCGAACGAGTGTTTTCACTCCGCTTGGCTGACTGTTTTCAGTGTATTTCGACGTCGGTGCCTCAACAGCATTAAAAAACTTTTGCCCTTAACTTATTAACAAGTAATCGCAATGAGTCCTCGTAAAATGAAGCATTAAGCCCAGGCTAAACGATCAAACACTTCATTCAACATCGTGTTGGAAGATAATTTTAAAACGGCTTTCTATGTTTGATCCAGATGAAACATTTTCATCCAACATTTCGCTCTACGAACAAATGTTTGATCGTTTAGGCAACCCAACCAAGAAAGTGCACAGTCAGTAAAAAGCAAACCAAATGAAGAACGTGAAAATTTCAGCGATAACACTAAAAAAGTGTCCTGTGTACTCGCTTTGTCTTGTGTTTTGGTGAAACATTAGGGCATTTATACGGGAGAAAAATAAGACGCGTCTTATGTAAGACGCGACTTAAATAAGACGCGAACTGATCGTATAAATGGTACAAAATAAGCGTTCGCGTCTTATTTAAGTCGCGTCTTGCATAAGACGCGTCTTATCTTAGAACAGGGTTTTCAGCTGTTCTTATTTTGTCCGCGTCTTAATTAAGACGTGAACTTCCTCGTATAAATGGTTTCGCGTCTAAATAAGACGTGAACTGCAAGTGCGCTTGCGTAAAAACAACAGAAACATGAGCTTGTCTTATGATTAGATAGCGTAATTGGATGCAAAGCTTTGCAAAGATGGCCGGGAGAGCCAAAAGTGAATTCAGCACCTTCCTTCTTTAACCAGCCATCAGTCGCACCAATCCGTATATCGCTTTCTGCCGACTCTTCTCGGATTTCTGTTGATTTCTTTGTATGCTAAAGCGTGGTCTTCATAAGAAAAAAAATCTCTGAGAAGTAGCAGGGCAGCACGCTTTTGTTTCTTGTTACAAGCGTTCCATCTTGGCGGGTAAGCGAGGCTGTATCAAAAATAAGACGCGAACCATTTATACGAGATCTTCGCGTCTTATGTAGGACGCGAAGGTATAAACGGTACAGTTCGCGTCCTATTTAAGCCGCGTCGTAGATAAGACGCGTCTTATTTCCTCCCGTATAAATGGACCTATTGTTTGTTTTTCTGCTAACAGAGGTTTCTTGCCCAGGGAAATTTGTTTATCGGCTAGTCACCCAACGTTATGTTTGTCAAACACAATGTTCAGGAAAATCTTTGATCGTTTAGCGGGGGCTTTCGTATTACTTGTGTTTTGCGCAAAGAGGACAATTTCAGCAACTTCTGAAAACACAAATATCAATTATTAATTTTTCTCGGCCCAGTGCGATTACCTATCCAACCATCGGTTTGTTTTCCTTTTTCTCTTTCCCCGATATTTAAGCTTTTATGTCAAAACTGCTTAACAATTTTTATTAACTTGCTACGAAATTGTCACTTGTCTATTTTCCCTACCTTCTCCAAAGAAACCTACAAACCTACGCATCGTCAGTGAATTTGTTTTCTTGTAATGTTTTGTTATTCTGTGGTTTGTGAATCGCGGTCAATTCCTGTTGACTACTCTAAACGATCAGCTTCATACTCTACGGACCGTTATGTAAAAATTTAAGATTGCTTAGTAATTTTTCTAGCTTACTAGAAGCTTACTTGTCAACTTTCTTCACCCTTTCCAAGAATCTTCGCACAAACATAGGCGTCGTGTTGTTTTGGAACGTTTTAATGTTTTGAGGTTTTTGAACCGCGGTCAATTCCTGTTGACTGCTCTAAACACAAAATATTGGTGCAAGGAAAGCCATGCGAAGTTGCTCAATACCAGTAAATAAAATAATAACCATAAAAGCTCCGCTTTTAGGCTTAGCTAAATCTATATATTACCTTTGTTCTTTTTCTTGTTAGCGTTGCCTTCGTTTTGCGGTTCTTTTTCGTTTTCTCCTTGATCTTCTCTCTTTTTTCCTAAAACAGTTTTGTTCTTTTTCTCTAGTTGTATTTTTTAAGATAAAAGTGGCTAAACATAGCGGTTTTAGATACTATGAAAATGGCATTAGTAAAAGTAGCAGGATTAAACTTTCCATGACGTTTCTCCACAGTGAAGTTTGTCCTCAATTAGTGTCGGTTGTCGCATTGTAGTCGAAGTCTTCCTTATGGTAAAGTAAGTCGCTAGCAGCCAACACCTTTCAGTACACCAAATCTTCGGTTCCCATTGTACAATAGATATCCTTGAAGAAATAAAACGTTTTGATGATACCCAAAATCTGCAAAGAAAAATTACTTTAATCAAGCATGTTTTAAGAATTCAGAACTGAGTTGCATGTTGTTTTCCTTATTACAGATCAGCCAAAGTTTACAGTTCAGCCACAGAATCAGACAGTGAAAGAAGGAAAGAACGTCACATTATCCTGTAACGCTAATGGGAATCCAGTGCCGACTTTTTCATGGACCAAAGATGGAACAGCTGTTAATACTACTGCCAATCCCAGGATCACTTTATCATCGCAAAACAAGGAGTTGACTATAAGCAATGTGAATAGAAGTGACAGCGGACTATACCGATGTATTGCAAACAACTCTCAGGGGACAGTTAACTCCAGTGCTGCTACCCTTGATGTGCAGTGTAAGAAAGATGTTATACCATTCTTGTAGTTGTTGTTGTTGTTCTTGTTGTTGCCGTACTTGTTGTTGTTCTCGTTCTTTTTGTCCTTGTGTTTTCTTTTTTTTCTCTCCTCTTGCTCTTTTTCTTGTTGTTATTCTTATTGTTGTTGTTTTTGTTGTTGTTGTTCTTCTTCTTCCTCTTCTTTGTTGTCGTTGTAGTTGTCGTCGTATTTGTCGTTATGTTGATTTTTTCTTTTATTTTAATCGAGAATATAGAGTGTCGAAACGTACCGATTATACCTTGTGTGTAAGTGGCGTTAGTAAAAGTGACAGAGTTTGAACTGTCATAACGTTTCTCCAATATCTAGTTCCTGATAAAGTAGAGGAAAGTAAAATCAATATTGGTGCTCGTTTTCTTCTTCTTTCCAGAGTAAGTGGTTTTAATAGCCAAACCTCGGAGAACAAATCGTCGGTTTCCACTGCACTGTGAACATGCTTGAAGAAAAGAAAAGTCTTGATGATACCGAAAACTTCCAATGAGACATTTCTGACATCAAGGATCTGTTTTTAATAAAATGAGTTATTATTTTCCTTATTACAGATCGGCCAGAGTTTACAGCTCAGCCACAAAAGCCAGGCAGTAAGAGAGGGAGATAACGTCACATTATCCTGTAACGCCAGTGGAAATCCAGGACCGACTTTTTCATGGACCAAAACTGGAACAGCTGTTAATACTACTGCCAATCCCAGGATCACTTTATCATCGCAAAACAAGGAGTTGACTATAAGCAATGTGAATAGAAGTGACAGCGGACAATACCAATGCATTGCAAACAACCCTCAGGGGACAGTTAACTCCAGTGCTGCTACCCTTGATGTGCAGTGTAAGTAATATGTTATACGATTGTTGTTGCTGTGTTGTTGTGGTTCTTCTGATTCTTCTTTTCTTTTTCTTCTCCTTTTTCTTCTTCTTCTTCTTCTTCTTCTTCTTCTTCTTTTTCTTTTTCCTTCTTCTTCTTCTTCTTCTCTTTTTCTTCTTCTCTTCTTCTTTTTTCTTCTTTTTCTTCTTCTTTTTTCTTCTTCTTCTTCTTCTTCCCTCTCTTCTTCTTCTTCTTCTTCTACGTTTCCTTAACTTTTTTTTTTATAATTTAACATGTCTTAGCAGGATTTCGTCAACCCAATTTTGGCTGTTGTTTTTAATCGGCATTGACATTCTTAAGAGGCGTTGGCATGTTTTCTTTATCCCTTAACTGGTTTTTCAATTGACCTGAATTTTTTTGGTGCTGTGTTCATTGTTACTCAGGAAACGCTCTCATGATGGGACCATTGTTCCTATTTGGAGTGGTCGTATAGTATGAAAAGAAACAAATTGCTGTCAGAAATAGGAACAAAGTGTTCATTTAGAGCTAAAAGGAATCTTTTGTTTTGAATTTTAAACATTGAAAGGAACCTTTTGTTTCGAAATGAGTCGCTGAGAAAAAAATGTTCCCATTGGTATTGTTCCTCTTTTTATCATTTTGGTCCTCTTTATTCATTTGAGGAACAATTGTTCTCATTCACGAGTTCCGTTTTGAACGTAATGTTCCTTTTCATTGACACGCGGAATAATTTGTTCCTAACAATTAGTTCCCATTGATGTAAAAATGGTTCCTATTAAGAAAATGACAGTTCCTTTGTACATGTTCTTGAACAGAACCATGCTTCTTTACTTGCCATCTATGTTTTCATCGCTTTTTAATTGCATGGGGAAACGTTTGTTGTAGTGTTTTAAGTTGGACTCAACACGAAACAGAGTCAATAGCAGATTCTAACAGACTTTTGGAGGCGCTTCTTTAAGTTGTCCGGGCAAGGTAAGGTGAACACCATCACACCAACGCCATACTAATGCCAACTTGGGTTTGTAAATCAACTCAAGAATAATGAAGAATGGCAAGCAGAGGCATACCTCAGTAACTTTGAACTTGAACAATGCAACTATTGTTCTAGGTATGCACAGGCTTGCCCGGGGCAGGCCCGAACCCATTTGGATGTAACTCTCTGCTATGAATTTGAGTACAAATGGTAACAAGCTCGGGCAAGTAGGGACAAGTGCTGACAAGCTCCAAATTAAATGATGGCTCTATTGTTTGCCAATGGGTGTGATTGTTTCGTCGGTTTTTGCTAAACGGTGCAAACAGAAGTCTGTTGGCTGAATCAAATCCTCTTTTCAAGAATGAACAAGAAGGTCAAAGTCGATTGGTCTACGATTGATCGTGCATCGCCAAAACCAAAACGGCTTCACTTAGAAAAAGAAGATGCGGACAGCTTGTACCATTGTCCAATTCAAGTATGCGAACACGAAGGATTTCAAAGTCAGCCTCGATGGAGGAAACATGTCAATTCTAAGCACGGCTGGTTCTTTATTTTTGACGAAAAGCCCGACCTGACAGAACTTCGACATTCATTGCAAGTGCGGACACTAAGTCGTCAAAGACCACTACAGATGATTGTGAATCAAGCTGAAGCCAAAAAACGGTGTCATTGTTGTACCTTCATTTTCAGTCTCTTGTCAAATTGGGGAAGCATTCGCCAACTGGTTGACTGGTAGTGGTGGGGGTTGCAAGAAAGATCGCACAGCTCAACAAATAGTGAAAGAGAAGCCTTAAATTTCTGAAATTTTGTTGCGAAGACGGGGAAGAATTGACGTTTGAAGTGATAGACTACAGTCCGTGCTCGCCAAATCTCTTGTTTAAATTCATAGACTACTTGCAAGACGAGTGCAAACTCGGACATGGTGGGGGATTGGGCTGCATAGACGCAATTTGCGAACTAATGGACTTTTAGAAAAATCAATGGGGCATCCTACGCAGTTCTGCGAAACCTATCTGCTACTGAGTTGTACCTTAAGAGAGCTCGAAAGTTGGTGGCAAAAATGATGAGATTGCAGTGGACCCGAGAACTGGACATCGACACATTAGAAGCTCGAGGTCCACTGGGCGACAATGGAGGAATTGCTGCAAGTGGTGACATTTCACTTGCCGCGTTAC
>JAEMWC010000269.1:0-100000 GCA_016490735.1 Pachyseris speciosa
ACATCTCAGAAACCAACAGGCTACTGTATGCCGCTGCCGTAGTAGTGACTGAAAGACTGGGGCTGATACCTGGCAAGAAGAAAGCAACCAAAGAAGCATGGTGGAAAAGACGGTTACAAGGACAGGTGAATCAGCTGCGAAAAGACCTTAGCCGATTAGAGCATGTCTGTAGAAACGAGTGCAGTAGGCCGAGAATCAGGAATCAGTTGTGGAGAAAGTACAAAATAGAAACCAAGGGGGTCGCAGTTGTGATTGAAGAACTGAAACAGCGTATTAGTGCGAAAGCTCATAAAATCAAGCGATATAATGACTGAATTTTGTAATACCAGCAGAACCGGTTATTTGAGGTTAATCAGAGGCAGTTTTACAAAGAAGTTGATGACCCACAGGGAAGTGACCAACCGACTCTGATGCGAAAGAAGCCAGAGAGTTTTGGAGTGATATTTGGGACCGGCCAGTGGAACACAAAAGAGATACTGGTTGGTTAAATGACCTAAAGGGAAGGACCCAGGTAGAACAACAAGATGATCTGACCATTGATATTGAAAAGCTACGAGCAATGTTAAGGAAGATCCCAAACTGGAAGGCTCCCGGTCCCGATAACGTACAAGGATTCTGGTTGAAGAGCATGAAGAAACTACATGAACGGATGGCCCTGCAGTTGCAAGAATGCCTTGATGGCAGGGGCATTCCTGAATGGATGACAACGGGACGAACTGTTCTGCTGATCAAAGACAGGGTGAAAGGGAATGCTGTGGGAACTGTAGGCCAATAACATGCTTACCAATAATGTGAAAGTACTCACAGGGATCATAGCAGAGGATTTGTACCAACATCTCCACCAGAGCTCAGTGTTACCAGATGAGCAGAAAGGGTGCCGAAAGGAGAGCAGAGGAACAAAGGACCAACTGGTTATAGATAGGGCAATACTTCGTGACTGCAAGCAGAGGAAAACCAACTTAACAATTGCTTGGATTGATTATAAGAAGGCGTATGATTCTGTCCCCATTCCTGGATATTAGAATCACTTGATCTTGTAGGGGCTGCAGATAACATCAAACGGCTAATGAGGGAAAGCATGGAGTCCTGGAAAACACAACTAACAGCATGTGGTAAGGACCTTGGTGAAGTGTTCATCAGGAGGGGAATATTCCAGGGGGATTCCTTATCGCCTTTGTTATTTGTGATTGCAATGCTACCTCTCAGCAGTGTACTGAACGAATCAGGAGCAGGCTACCAACTCAGCAAGGGAGAGGGCAAGATAAACCATTTACTGTTTATGGACGACCTGAAATTATATGGAAGAAATGAGAAGGAAATTAACTCGCTTGTACATACTGTCTGGGTGTTCAGCAGTGACATTGGTATGGATTTTGGATTTGAGAAGTGTGCAACGATGGTAATGAAAAGAGGCAAGCTGGATAAGTCAGAGGGCATAAGATTGCCTGATGGAAGAATTATCCGAAGTATTGGAGATGATGCTGAAGGTTGTAAATATCTGGGGGTGTTGGAGGCCGATGACATTATGCATGACGAAGTGAAGAGGAGTATGAAGAAGGAGTACATTAGGAGAGTGAGGAAAACTTTGTCCTCAAAGTTAAATGCTGGTAATGTTATAAAGGCTATTAACAGCTGGGCTGTATCTCTTCTTCGGTACAGTGGGGGGATTGTAAACTGGACAAAGAGTGAGCTCGCTGAATTGTATCGTAAGACCAGGAAACTATTAACCATCCATGGCGCTCTTCATCCCAGGTCCAACGTAAGCCGCCTGTACTTACCAAGAAGAGAAGGAGGACGTGGACTAATTAGTGTTGAGGACGCTATAAATATTGAAGAAAGAAATATCAATGTCTATGTCTGCCAGAGCCAGGAACGGTTGTTGAAAGCTGCATGGAAGAGGAAGAATGTCGATGAGGTTGAAACGCCAAAGGAATATAAGGAAAGGATGAAAAGGAAAAGAACTGAGGACTGGTCTGGAAAGCAGCTACATGGACAGTTCAAGGGAGAGACAGAGAACCTATCTGGTGTTTCTTGGAATTGGATAAGAACTGGTGAACTGAAGAAGGAGACAGAAGGGCTTATTTTTGCCGCGCAAGATCAGGCACTAAGAACAAACGCCATAAAAGCCAGAATCGAAAATCAAAATGTGTCACCGAAATGCAGAATGTGTGGAAGTCACGATGAAACTGTGCAGCATATTTTGTGTAGTTGCCCCAAGCTTGCGCAGACAGAATATAAAAAGAGGCATGATGTTGTTGGGCGGGTCATTCATTGGGAGGTGTGCAAGGAATATGGAATTGAGTGCAGTGACAAATGGTATGAGCATTCCCCAAAAGTGTAGAAGAGAATGAGGAGGTTAAACTGCTGTGGGACAATCCAAACAGACCTTGAAATCCACCACAGGAGGCCAGACATTGTAATTCAGAAAAAGAAGGCAAAGGAAACAATCATTGTGGACATAGCTGTTCCCGGAGATAGTAACGTACTGCAGAAAGAAACTGAAAAGTACCAAGACCTGGCAAGAGAGATTAAAAGGATCTGGAAATCAAGGACAAAAGTGGTGCCAGTGGTTGTAGGCGCATTAGGTTCAGTGTCAAAAAAGCTGGCAGGCCACTTGGAGCAATGAGGAATTAAAAACCGAACAAGAACGATGCAAAAGTCGGCACTCCTCGGATCGGCACATATCCTCAGAAAAGTGCTGGAAGTCTGAGGTCTCGGGATGAGACTTGACTAGATATTTCTTCCCAGGGAAAATCCCTGTGCTAAATTCTAAATAATAATAATAATTTAGAACTTATGTAACGTATTTTCCATATGTATATGATCAAATGCGCTTTACAAGCAGATGAAATTGGAATTTGGATATGTTGGTATTTGTGGAGAGGGGAAAACCGGAGAACCTGGAGAAAAAAAGGAGCAGAAAAGAGAACCAACAACAAACTCAACCAACAAATGACGTCGAATCGGGGAATCGAACCCGGGCCACATTGGTGGAAGGCGAGTGCTCTCACCACTGCGCCATCCCTGCTATGTGATCATGTATTGTTCATGATCACAGAGCTGGTGCACATTTTGGCGTTCACAAAACCTTTCATAAGCTTAAGTAAAGATATTGGTGATAAGGCATGTTCAGGGATGTCGAGCATTGGTGTAAATCGTGTGTTGATTGTTCAATGAGAAAATCACCAAAGAATTCTAAAAAGGCCCCTCTTTAGCCACTTCAAGTAGAAAGTGCTTTTGAGAAGGTTGCAGTAAATGTGTTAGGTCCTTTCAGGCCTTCAAGTAGGCAGCGTCGGTATATTGTAGTGTTCGGTGAGTAAATTTGAAACTCAACTAGATAGCCTAATAGTCTTGCAATGGTTGGGTTTTGCTTGCGTTCCTGAACTGAACTGTGATTCCTGTGGAATTGCTGAAAACAAGCAAAGTGTAGTGACTGGCTCGTTCTCGTGGAAGAATATTCGATATCAGAGCAATTCGCTGTCCATTATTCTGCCTGGAAATTCGTCGTTGTTAGCAAGTGAGCCTACTTGTTCTTCTTATTCATGTACATCCAAGGAACAAGTCTAACGTTGGAGTTACCTTACTACAGTTCCTGTTATAGCTGTTTGAGTGGTTTACCTGATATGATATCAACAGATTTGTCATCAACAGTTGTCTTGCCTCATTGTTGTGCAGTCAATGAATGGGAACACTTGCGTTTTGTATGCTCGTCGCCAATCCTTTCTTCCTGCCTTCACAGTCAAGGAACCGACAGTTTCAAGCGTTTCATAGTGAAGGTTAAGTACCTGATCGACGGACAACTTCTTCCACTTTTTATTGATGTACTTTAATGAACTTCGTGAAACATTTGATGGAATTATTATTGTAATATGATTATTGTACCTCAGTTTTCTCATCACAAGTCTAGTACGGAGGATTTGCATAGTCATCAATTAGTGTAGTAGCAGTTTTGTAGGTATATCTAATTTTTGTAGGTATATCTAATTTTTGCATCGAGGACAATGCTTGGTCTGAGAAGGGGGGTATGTTATGAAGCTTATTTATATAATTCTTATTCCCGTTGTTTAAGGTTCAAGGTTCTCCTACACATGAATTGTGTGAGTTCCAAATTATTTTGTCTACTAGTTTAATTGTTATAGTGATTTCTCGCTGTGGGCATGTTTGGGAATTCCTGCTAACCTTGGCTGGGACCTCCGTGATTTGTTTTGGAAGTTCAGTATTTGTTGTGTGTTCGCGTTGGTATGTTTGGCTGTTCCTGAATGGGCAACGTCTAGTGTAATTCATATTCCCATGGTCAGTGAACCCAACCAAGTCTTCAGATAGAGTATTTAACTCTGAACATTTAGGCTTGTGCGTCAGTCGGTAGCTGGTAGACAATAGTTGACAGTATGTAGTTGCTTGTTCAGCTAATCGCTGAAGGTTTACCAGATGTGAAGAAGAATATGTGTAAGGCTATCAGCCTAAGATTAAGGTTACCGTGTACCTTCAGGGGTATCTTTAGCGGCTCCCGATTACAGCCCAGATACCATAAACCCTAAATCAAATTAAAGCTAACTGAACTAGCTATTTGAATATTTCATTAATTTTGTGAGAAAGTGAATTGGCACTTTAAAAAGTCGCTTCTTATTGGTTTACATGGATTGTAAGTGAAGAGCATTGGAAAGTGAATGGATGGCTAGGGTACAAATCCTTCTTATTTCAAACTACCATATATACACTCCCTCTTTTAAACTTAAGTCTGAAAATTCTCTTGCTAGCTAATTTCTGCATGGCCTTTCTACCCCTTATAAAATATTTCTCTATAATGGATAGTTTTCGCGTCTACAAAACGTTGATCACGTAACCAACTGCTACGAAAGACTTTTTCAGGATTATGGATTATTTTTTAGGATTTAAAAATATTAGCTGCTGTATCATAGACAATTACACAATTTTACTCTTTCAGATACTTGTTTGACAACAAAATTTCGTCCGTCGAAATGGGATCATTTCCACACAAGCATTTGTCAGAACTGTGAGTCTTTTCTCAAAATTCATAAATTGAGTCTTATATTTGAAATTAAACGTTTTAAAATAACCATTCGCGACATCTCGTGGTTGTATCTGTTATTGTTGTTGCTTTAATTTAATTTCTTAGTGTTATTGCAATTCCATCCAGAAAAAGGAATGAATTGGCTAATATCTCGTTCGAAGCAGTCAAAATCGCTGGAAAATGTATCAGGATTGTAACATGCATGCATCTTCTTCCGTAGGCGCATCACGTCGTAATTCCTATTTTGATAACCCTCACGTGAATACGATGTGAATACGCTGTGTACATAAGTAACGAAAGTAATGGATGTAATGAATCGAAGTTGAAATTGATGGAAGAAGTAGAATTCAATGCTACTGGTATTGAATATTGCATTTGACCGACTTTTAAAATAGTTTCTTTGTGTTTAAATAAGTTTGATATATTGCAGGCTCCTGTTCAAAAACACGGGTTTGAAGTCCGTAGCATTTGTAGCAGAGGGAAAGCGAACTCCAAATGTAACAGTTTATTTGTAAGTGATCTTTCCTTCCGTCCATTACTCGTTTCAACTACAAGTCCATCGCGTTTCAAATCAGCTACTTAGGCATTCTCCCGTTGTCGTTTGAAACGCCAAATAGCCCGCTTACAGAAAGTGAATTATGTGGAACGTCATAAAATGTCAACTGCGGATAAGTCTTATTGCTGGAAGACCACAGTCAATAGTTACATAAGCAATAGTAGCAAAAAGATCTTGGTCTTAAGCCAAAGATTTACCAGGTGCTAAGAAGCCAACTAAGAGCTATTCAATATGTGACTTCTTAATTCACTTCAGTCTATTCTTTCATGTATGGGTGAACACAGTACGATTTGGAAGATGGTATTTTTAACATGCTTATCACCGGATGGGTATCAGTTAGTAATTTCTCAGAAAAGTGCCACATTTTGACAATACTACTCAGGTATCCCGATGGCGTACCGTCCATGGTAGTGAAAAGCCACACATACGTAGACGTTCTTGCAAGGTACGGATTTCAGTGCCGCCACGACGGCAAATGGACATGCAGTCTGTGTCCTCAAGGAACGTACTCACGTGGGGATGGTGCGTCTATTGGATGCTGGGAGTGCCCCGCAGGTATAGTGACAGTCATTATGATCATCAAGGTCCTCATCATCACTACAATGATCATCATCATCGTCATCGTCATCGTCATCATTAGCATCAGCATCAGCATCAGCATCATCATCATCATCATCATCATTACCGTAAAACTGAGTCTAACTGGAGTATTTAATCAGTGCTACAACATGGACGTCTCATACTTCTACTTACAGCAATTCCACTTGATTTCGTTCCTCCACTTGATTTCGTTCCCCTACTTAATTTTAAAAGCATTCACAAATTTTTAATCTTGATATTTCAAGGTGGTTTCTATCAAGATTCAGTTGCAGCAGTTGGTGTGACTGG
The DNA here is from genome assembly GCA_016490735.1 of Pachyseris speciosa. NCBI lineage: Eukaryota > Metazoa > Cnidaria > Anthozoa > Scleractinia > Pachyseridae > Pachyseris > Pachyseris speciosa. The sequence continues at coordinate 6,477 of JAEMWC010000269.1, forward strand.
GGATGGAAATGGATGTAAGCGATGTCCTGAAGGCACATTTGTACACCCAAGAGATGGACCGGGAAAAGCAATATGGGAATGCAAAGCTTGTCCAGAAGGTTAGTAAAAAAGAGTAATTGCTAGTTGTTAAGCGAGTAATTATAGAAAGGAAGACAAAAACTAAGTTAAAAGACTGGTTATGTTTAGTCTGGTCAAGTTGTTATTCAATTTATAAAGTCTGAGAGCCTGGATCAGGCTAAAACGTCATCGGCTCGCTGACGTTAACATTTTTTTAATAAGTAAAAAGTTGGTATAGTACACATTGAGTCTTACATAAATGAAAAATAAAACAAGGAAGTACCTTAATCGTAAAAGTATGGGGTTGTATTCTAAATTTTATCATGTACCTTTTATTTATCCTTAGGTACAAACACCACAACGTTCGCTGATTTCAGGGCATGCTGGTGTTTGAAATACTATTACCGGTTGGATCGCTTTGGGTCCTGTGCAGTCTGCTCTGGTCATGGGGTTGAGTGTTCTCATGATAAACTGAACTTGTCACGAGGGTTTTATTGGAAATGGACAGACGGAAACCTAACTAGCTACAAGCTGCTTATGGAGAATCTGGCAACAGAGAGTGATAAGTACGACAACAAAACTATGAAATTTGTTGGGAAACTACCGAAGGCCTACAAATGTTTGCGAGAAGATTCTTGTCTCGGTGGTATTGACTCACAGTGTGCTGAGGGTTATGCTGGCCCTCTTTGTGCCAATTGCAAATCAGGTTACTACAAACGAGTTATCTCATGTCACAAGTGTCCTACAAAGAAGCTGATTGGGATACAGTTTGGAGTGCTCGCTTTGTCAATTCTGGTCATTATCTTGGTTATCATTAAGTGTAGCAAGTCATCGAAGGCAGGAGAGCGCACAACAGCCGACATTTTTCTTGCGCATATGAAGATTGCCATCGGGTTTTATCAAGTTCTTGCGGGATTACTTCAGGCTTTCTCCTACATCAAATGGCCATCCAAAGTTGCTCTTCTTGACGAATACATCAAGTTTATACAGATTAACATATTGCAGATTGTTTCGCCAAGTTGTGTAAATGAGGAGCTGGAAATCAATGCTTATGGCAACTTTGCGTTCACTTTGGCTGGAAACGTGCTTATCGTCGTAGTACCAACAATTTTCTACCTTATGAGAATGATTTGGGTTAAGATGAAAGGAAAACAAGACGATGAAAACGAAGCAAATAACAGTAAAAAGATCCACCTCAAAATCGCAATGTTTCTGCTGTTTATTGCATATCCCGCAACGTGTGTCAGTGTTTTTCAGATCCTTCCAATCTCGTGCCACGAACTGTGTCCATTTGAAGGTGCTAGCAACTGTCCTTCCTTCTTGCGAGCCGATTACTCGATTACGTGCGACACGGAGAAGCATCAAAAGTACGCATGGGCAGCATACGTCTCGTTGTCATATGTCATTGGATTTCCCATTTACCTGACATACATCGTCTGGAAGTATCATTTGAAGGCTCGGAAGTCCCCCAGAAAATATTCATTACAAGATGAAAGCTCCAATTTAAGCTTAATGGCCTTTGCCATTTTGTTTCTACATGAGAACTATTCACCAAGTTGCTGGTACTGGGAAAGTATCGAAATGGTTCGAAAAGTAGTCTTATCAGCTGGTGTCATCTTTGTAGGATCCGAAAGCCGCACACAAGTTGGTATCGCAGCCATGATGTCTGTTGCATTTGCTATGCTGCATGCGAGGTTTAAGCCTATTACGGACCGGTTCGAGGACTGGTTGCAAATGATGTCTCTTTTGGTAACGTCATTCAACCTCTCAGTTGGTGTGTTGTTAAAGATGCCCTCAGATGAAGTAAGTGGAAGCGTGGATGCAAGTCGCGACAATGAGGGTCTTGGTATTTTGCTATTGATCACAAACGGATTGGTCATAAGTGTTTTAATCGGTACGGTAACTTAATTTTATTTATTATTTATTTTCCCATCACAGCCACCTCCCCAAGTTGAGGATCATTAGCTGGCAGGGATAGACCACCACTCCGGTGACTACTACCCCTACTCTTTTCGACGAGTTCTTTGACGTACAACCGGAATTATTAGGAATAAATTTTGTGAGACGGGACCTACTGTTTATTTCTATGTCCGGGAATCCAGAAAGTGTACCCAATTGCAGATGTCAAAAAAAATATCTGTGACACTTTCCTTCCTCTCGGCTATTTCTAATAAAGACCCTGAATGTTGGTCCGGCCGGGGTTTGAATCCGCGACCTCCCGCAATGCAGTCTGGTGCTCTAACAACTGGGCTAACCGGTCGACAGTTTTCGTACTCTTCTAGTTCAGTGTATTGTCAAAGGCCAGGGAAATAGTTATTCTGATAGTTGGAATTTTCAAATGAAGAATGATCCTCGCAGTTGTGAACGCAATTTATGCAATTGCGAAAAGAAGCCTGAAAAAAAATTCAGAACTTCAACGTCCTGATTTTTTTTTTTTTTTTCAGGCTTCTTTTCGCAATTGCATAAATTGCGTTCACAGCTGCGAGGATCATTCTTCATTTGATTTCATTTCCGCAGTTCATATATCAATCATTTCATATATCATTCATGCAGTTGGAATTTTGGTAAGCTACATGTAAGAATGTTTGAGATCCGTCATGCCCTTTCCTATACGATGTTACGGATCTATTCTTGTAATAATTGAAAAAAACCAAAAAAAAAAAAAAAAAAGAAAAAGGATGCAAACATACATAATGTGCAGACCCTTCTCGGAAATGACGCCCGACTCTCAATTTATCTTTTAATTTACAGCCCGATATCTGATCGCCTTTGTGCAGTTTGCATTGGATTGTCGCAAAAACCCTCGATTGAGCTGGAGCTGTATCTGTCTATTTCTGACCACGGCACAGGATGTCCAAGCCGACGTAACCAGTACTAGTTTACAGAAGACACCTAAGTCACAGCACAAGGCATGAAAGCAGAAGTAACCCGGCAGTGCTACCTTCGAGAAGATTTCCACACGTAATTAACAAACGGCCCAATCATTGAAACTCCTGACGATGAAACTCTTGACGATGACTTCAGGACTTGATGCTAAATATGTAAATAACTACTTCACGAGAACCTAGAGCCATTTAACTCGTTATTGTAAAACGTTTAAAGGAAGACGAGCGGATCAAATATATAACTGCTTTGCATAAACGTACGTATCAGTCAGTTAATCGTTTGGACAACACTCTTAAATAGGGAGGTATATGTACTGTGCAGAATCCGCCACATGTCCTACACGGCTGTAATGATCGTGTGTTTGTATTATTATACCTTTCTACCTTTCGTGGAGCCAGTGAGCTGTCTCCGTTGGGAAGGTATGTTTGTCCGAATAAAGTTGTATTTGTGACGTTCTTGCCATTCACTGCTGTGAGACAAAGTGAATCGTGACAAATGAGGAGTCATATCACAGCTGGTTTGTCTAAGATTGGTGATCTCTCCTTGATTGTTAAGTAGGCGTGTGTGTGTGTGTGTGTGTGTGTGTGTGTGTGTGTGTGTGTGTGTGTGTGTGTGTGTGTGTGTTTTAATGTAAAGGAATCATTTATATACACGTTTTTTAGCCTCTCTTAGGCCGGGTGAACCGTTGGTAATAAGGAGACGTCTGAAAGTTAGACTTATTTATTTATTTTAGGTCTCTAGTTAATTGCAGCAGTAGAGTTTATGGTGCCTTTCCACAATAATTAGACGTCTACCTTTAAATATAAAGAAAGAATTGTTCTCTAGTTTTGGTCTCTCTTGGATGTAAATAAGTTCACCCTTCCTTGCATTTCTTTTTATTTTACTTTTCTTTTATTTTATTTTATTTTACCTGCCACTTAGAACCTAAATTGCTCAGGGAGCTAACAAGAAAACCTTACTGGTTTATTTAGCTTCCTAGCTTGCCTATTGTTCTTTATTTAGTTTACATTAACATATCTTGTAAATTTTGTAGATTGTAACTAAAAAAAAAAGTATACATTGATAAAAGCAAATAAAGATTATCATTATTATTATCAAAGAACAATCCAGTGAAGGTTATCAGGAGTTTTTGTCGCAAGACAAACCAAGAAAACCCAAGTCTTCGATTATAATTCACCACTGCAACAACCTATAGGGTATCGCTTTCCGCTTCTCGTAGTTACTTTTCATGTCCATCAGGTCATAAGATTTTAATTTAATTCACATCTCGCCATCAATAAACGTTCACGGTTAAGGTTTATGGCACATTTGCGCGGAAATGTCAAACTGAAACGAGTACCAGAAGTGATTCTTAGAATGTTCAGAGTAGCTGTATATCATCCAGAGATTGGTCGAAAATCGCCCCCTAGCCCAGCGGGATCCAGAAGTTTTTGTAGTAGCTAAGAACATCTGGCTCGTCATAAATTCGAAGGAAACTACCTGCAACTTTTAATAATAACACGAGAGCAGTTTCGCCGTCTATAAGAGAAGGAGAAAGTTGAACGCCGCTGCACAACTGTGGTGAGTGATATCATTTCTTGCTATCTAATAACGATATACAATTGATCACTGATCGAAATGGGCCGGAATTAACTCGAAACAAAAAAATGTTTGCTCAAAACATGTCGCCATTTCAGCTTATGATTTAATTTGATTTGTTGGTCTTCTATTCACTTTCTGTTACGGCGCTAAGCAAATTCCGTTTATCATCCTTTTTTAGCGGAGCTCCGCGCGCCGAAGGCGGGCCCGCGGAGCACCATGGGTAAGAAAATATGGTAACCCATCTGTTCGAGAACATTTGGTTTTGCTCACCGCACGACCGACCGACCGTACGTACGTCCGCCCCTCCATGTGTGCAATATGAAACGCCACACTCGAGGTAACCCATTTTTGCGCATTTTGGCAGGAAAATTAGGGGGAAAATAAGAAACTGAAGACAACAAGACTTATGATCTTTTAGTGTTACCGGCATTGTTTTTTGAAAGCCAAAATTTTCTTGAAGGCAGCAATTCAAACTCGAGAGGAGGGGGACCGATCAAAGACATGTACATGTCTCGAAACCTGAAAGAAAGTTGTCAAAAGGCTGTCAAGAAAATACCAAAAACTAGCACGCTAAACGCTTCGTTGAAAAAGTTAGAGATCTTTTTTGAAAAGCAATATCAAAAGCAAAAGCAATAGCAATATTGGACGAACCTTCTGATCTGGCCGGCTTACATCGACTGTAGACCCATGCAGTCTTAAACAATAAGGTTTCCATCGTATTTTCTTTTCTTTGCCTACATATAAATAAATGACAAGGTTTGTTACACTACTTTACAATTTTGAAACTCTAAGGCGCATTTCGTGGGTTAATAACGCACGCACATATATAACAATTAACAATTTGTTGTTTGTTAATTTAATTGTTACCTTAATTAAGGTTTGTAAAGCACATTAGAACATTTGGATTTCGGCGCTATATAAATTGTATTTATTATTATTATTTATTAATTTAGAAAATCAAGAAAACAAAATTGAAGACAAACCTAAACCTGTTACGACATTTACCTTCAAGCAACTCGTAGAACTAATGTTTTCATCGTGAATTTAATAGGCTGTCCGCGTAAGAACGGATAAGGCAAATTTCGGACCTTCACCGACTGGTCTCATTTTTTTCAGTGAAAGTCAACTGCTATAAACAATGCACAAATATCACATCAGTCTAAATCAATTCCATATTTTTCAATTTTTGCGGGATGATTTTCAAGGTGACCTCAAAACTGGCTAATTTGCCGTAGGAGACTCTGAAATTTAGCTATAAATGTCGGACGCTACCAAAACACCACTTTTTATTCCAACGAGCAGAATGTTTTACATGCAGAAGTTTCATCTTTCCTCTATATTTTAAAGGTTTAACAATTGTATTCTGTCAAAGAATGAATAAATTTTCTAAAATACCTCCTGGCAAACTCCGGAATGAGCGAAGCGTGACATACCTATAGTTAAAAGCTGTTTTCTCAAATGTGGGATCTGATCTAGGGTCAAGTCTATGATTACTCAAAGTACTAATATCAATGTCAAAACTTATAGAATAAAATTTTTGGGCACTCTCCAATGCGCGCCGTCCAGAGCTTCACGAATTTGGGTTGGGTTGGTGCTAAAACCTAGTAGGGGACTTATGACTTATATTGCACCGGTACTGCTTGTACAAATCCTTAAATAAATAAATAAATAAATAAATATTCGCCATTTTGAAGGTAAACAAAGGTAACAGCGGTCGCACCTATCACCAATATATGAACCGTAAACACTTGGAAATAAAATAACCACCGCTGAAGGTCAAACTGTGGATTGTGAATAAGATATTTTCTCGGATTAACCGTTGTTTCGCGAAAAAAGCAACCTTTATTCGGCATTTTAAATAGTAAATCCATGAATTATATCTTGCTATCGATATGCAAATTGCTGTAGCCGGATGAGTTTGTGTTGGGATGAGACGACAGAATCCAACATGAAACTGCTTCCTTGAAATATATTTTCTAGGGAAAATAATTGTTTAACTCTCTTTAAAAGCTTTTCTTACGTTTGTAAGCTTCTTTCTTTACCCACGAGGATGAGGTAACGAAATATTGTCTTCAAAGACTTGCTTGTTCATTTCACTAATTTGAATAAGATGAGCCAGGTTGGCTCTGTTGACTCTTTTCTCCAAAACCTTCTCTTGTGGGGAATTTGCTTCTTACCCAAAATTTATGCTGCTGCTCTTACTTTAGTTCCGAAGGTTTTCTTTGGCTTTATTTTCGCTGGAGGTAACGGTATTATCGGAGGGAATTTTGTTTCAAAATTAAAAATGTCTGTATGAAAAAAATGTTTACATACCTCTTCCTAACCGAGTTCGAGGTCCGTACATATGGGTTATTGACCAAGCGTGAGGTCAAGATGGCGGGATATTGACCAAGGTCTTTTTTTTGCGTGTTTATGGACCGAGACGAAGGGCCAATATCCCGCCATCTTGAACGAACAAGCTGGGTCATTAAAGGATTTATTATATGACTCAAAGGACGCTATCAAGAGCTATCCCGAGAGGGATAGCCAATCACAGCAGGAGAATTGATTCATCTTGAACGCTGCAAGAGCCAGTCATATAATAATGTAAGTCACGGACCCATTTTTTTGCCGTTGATTTATGGGAAAAAACGAGGACCCGTAACGTACAGTAGGGACCGAGAAAACGAGGTTGGTAAGATGTTTATGATATCTCTGAGGTTAATCCGGCGCGCGGGAAAGAAGACTAGTAGAGGTCAAGCGGGCCATACTGCAGAATACGGCCCACGAATTTGACCAATCACAGCGCGCGCACTAAGTGAGAGGTATTTAAGCAATAGACCACAAGCATCTATGGTTTATAGGCTGATAAGCCACGCGGGATGTGGTTTATCAGCCTATAAACCATAGAAACCTGTGGTCTATTGCCTTTATCTAATAACTCAGAGGACGCACGAGATTTCCATGAGTTTACTGGCACAATAAACCACAGCTGATTGACCAATCAGAGCGCGCGCATTAATTGGTTATTGTATAAAATAACATATGTTACAATTCTTTGAAAATAAAGATGTGAAACACAGAACAATTAAGTTTTACTTCTGAGCCACTTGTTAACTCTCTTTTCCAAGATGCAGTATAAACGCAATGCTTGCTCTTCGAACCGAACTTTAATTTCCCGTTAACTCAATTACATATAAACTCTGTCTGTTCAATTCATTCGTCCGTACTGAATAGAATGCCGGCTTTGCCAAGTTATTGTTCTCCGGCTTCACGAAATATCAAAGTCCCCATGCCATGCGGATCCTCTAGGTACAAGGATAGCCATTTGTTTTCTCTCGAAGTGCAACGCGGATATTTCAGCGCATTTGTCGAGTTGCCATTTATCGAAATGTGGCGATGTTACTGAAGCCGAACTGATCATGGCAAGAATGGGTATTCGTGGTATGTTGGCGACAAAACTTGCCGTGAGTCATGATCCATCTGCCAGAGGCACATGCAGACACTCACTTGGAAGATTCTGGCGAGCGCCAAAGTCATGCCCAACACCCTGGCCATACTGGGAAGGTTGCAAGTTTGGCGGAAGACACGTTATAAAATTTCAAATGGCCGAGGATCTTGGCAGAGATCGAGAAAGTTTATGACGTGTCTTCGGTTCTGGCTCCGCAAATTTTAGACGAGCACAAGTAACTATTTTTATCAATATCGACGTTGCCATGGCATATTTTATACATTAGATTTAATCTGGCTATTGTTCTCCTTGTTCCAAGACTGGGCCATCCTAGGTCGCTTAACATCTCGGTAACACTAGCTGTGGGTTGGTAGTTGTTTAAACAAAACCGTGCTGCTTTCCTCTGCGCACGTTCGAGAGATGAGATGTCCTTTTTAAAGTGGGGGTCCCAAGCTTCACAACCATACTCCAATTTTGGCCGAACCAAAGTTGTATATGCAGTTTCCTTCACTGATCGTGAACAGTTCCAAAAATTTCTTTTAATTAAACCAAGAACTTTGCTCGCCTTGCCAGAGATGGACGAAACATGCTGGGACCACTTCAGGTTCTTTGTCAAGGTAACACCGAGGTAGGATACAAAATCAACCTCCTCTACTTCGGATCCACAAAACACGCATTTCTTCAAGGGGGGGGGGGGGTGCCTTCTTAGTAGAAATACATATTATGTTACACTTGGATGGGTTAAACTTCATTTGCCATCTGTCTTTAATTGCCAGCATTCCAGTTCAAATAAATCAACTTGGAGTTTATTTCAATAATCCTCGCCGGAAATGATGCCATACAAGAGAGCGTCGTCAGCAAAAAGTCTGACAGAAGACTGTAGATTCTCTGGTAAGTCGTTAACATATAATAAAAACAATAACGGGCCTAGAACTGTTCCCTGCGGGACACCAGATGACACCATGATGGGATTAGATCAACTTCCATCACAAATTACTGACTGGGTGCGCCCTGTTAGGTATGACTCAAACCATTTAAGTAAGTTCCCTCGGATACCATAGTACTCGAGTTTACGAAGGAGACGCTGGTGCGGTACCTTGTCAAAAGCTTTACTAAAGTCGAGTATGGCAGCGTGGACGGATTTGGTTGACTATTTAAAATGCCAAATAAGGGTAGCTTTTTTCGTGAAACAACGGTTAATCCGAGAAAACATCCTATTCACAATCCACAGTTTGACCTTCAGCGGTGGTTATTTTATTTCCAAGTGTTTGCGGTTCATATATTGGTGATGGGTGCGACCGTTGTTACCTTTGTTCACCTTCAAAATGACGAATATTGGGTAAATTCGTGAAGCTCTGTACGGCGCACATTGGAGAGTGCCCAAAAATTTTATTCTATAAGTTTTGACACTGATATTAGTACTTTGAGTAATCATAGACTTGACCCTAGATCAGATTCCACATTTGAGAAAACAGCTTTTAACTATAGGTATGTCACGCTTCACTCATTCGGGAGTTTGGCAAGAGGTATTTTAGAAAATGTATAACTCCGTCATTCTTTGACATAATACATTGTTAAACCTTTAAAATATCGAGGAAAGATGAAACTTCTGCTGTAAAACATTCTGCTCGTTGAAATAAAAAGTGGTGTTTTGGTAGCGTCCGACATTTATAGCTAAATTTCAGAGTCTCCTAAGGCAAATTAGCCAGTTTTGAGGTCACCTTGAAAATCATCCCGCAAAATTGAAAAATATGGAATTGATCCAGACTAATGTCATATTTGTGCATTGTTTATAACAGTTGACTTTCACTGAAAAAAATGAGACCAGTCGGTGAAGGTCCGAAATTTGCCTTATCCGTTCTTACGCGGACAGCCTCTTAAGTCGGCTATTCGTATCTCTTTGTAAAGTGCCTTTGTATATTTTATTTATATATATATATGCCATACTTAAGACAATATCAAATCTGAACGTTCCGCAGAACTTTAATGTTTATTTCGAACATCTGCGTTTACCCGCTTCATCATGGCGCAATCCATTGCACAAGAAAATCAGTCAGAAGGTATTACCTTCCATATATATATTACAAGAGTGACAAATGAAAAGGATATTACATGGGCGGAGATATTGTAGATTATATATTTTTATTGTGGATTTTTCAAAATAGTTTTATATTTCTATGTCTATCAACTTAATATTTTTATAATTTTCAGGATTTTTAACATTGTAATTAGGGCTTCCGTTGATAACAGTAATTTGTCTTTATAATTACTGAAGGAATTACCCTGTTTAAATAAAAGTATCTACTACTACTACTACTACTACTACTACTACTACTACTACTACTACTACTACTACTACTACACTACTGCTATACGAAATTTCTCTTCGAGAGTTGAAAAATATTTTATGAGTGAGAGCATCGAACGAGTGAAATATCTTTCAACACGACAACACGAGAAGAGAAATTTCTTATCTCCAAGCGGCCATTTAATGTTCTATTTATTATATAACCGTCAATAAAATACCAAACCATTTCACTTTCGCTGCGAAAGGCGCGATTTATTATGTACCATAGCAACGGTGATCTTTTCACTTGTGAAGATATATATGTTATTCACCGGCTGGGAGGTCCGTATAGGGAAAAACTGTGCCCTCGGTCTTGAGTACGGCGGCCTCGGGCCGTACTCAAGACCTCGGGCACAGTTTTTCCCTATACGGACCGACCTAAGCCGGTGAATAACAGATTTATTTTTTCTGCTGTTTTTTTTTTCCTGAAGATGAACAAGGAAAACTGGTGTGCAAAAAGTCTCTCTACGCGCGGTTCGTCGCAATGTCACAGTTTAAATTTAGCTTATAAAAAGGCCGTCTACAAATCTCAGAGAAAAATGGTAGACTAACGATAAAACAAAACTTCAAATATATCTTGGAGCAACAAATATAAAAAACAGGCAGTGACATTTCATAGCAAGCACAGAGAGATAAATGAAACAAACTAAACAATGATCTTTGAAAAATTCACACAAATATATTTCTTGCTTTGTCTTGTTGACAATGATATCACACTTTCAAATTCGGTGTTAACGAAAGTTCGTAAAACACGAGGAATACCTTAAGTGAAAAATACTTAAACATCTCAGTCTCTTCCTTCATATCTTATTTTCAAGTATTAATCTTCGTTATTCTTCAAAAGAACTTCACAAATCAATGCTAAAATAAGAAAACTCCGCAAGAAAAACGTGTTGACATTAGTTCATGCAAATTGCACAGCGTTGCGATGTGTTTGTTTGACCATTTTCTGGCTACGAATCATATTTTCTTAAATGAAGCAAAATGGAACGAGATCAGAAAATAGAACTCCAAAGAAAATAACGGATGTCAACCGAAAAACTGAACTCAAAAGACTGCTCTGCAGTTAGTCGTATTAAGTTAACACATGTCAACAGTTCAAGAAAAACAACAACTCGAAAAACAGCAGACCAGCTCAGTGTTGTCAACAAAATCAAGTGAATACTCGCCTTTTTTAGAAATAACCAGGACTTTTACTCCCTTGCTGATGTTTTCCTTTCGCTTTGCAAAGTTTTGTAGGCGAAAATTTGTATTTTAAAAGGAAAATCCAACGTTTCGTCGCGCTGTAGTAAAGTAATTTTACTTCAAGATTCCCGCCAATTCCGGACCGGCTTGCCCGGTCCGGATGGAAAAATGCTGGACCGGCTAATAGCGCATTATTAGCCAATCAGATCAAGGATTTAGGATTCCGGCCCGCTGAGATGGTTCAGAAAAAAATAAAACATGTTATTTTCACGTGTGAAGATATCATGTTTTCGCGCGAAAGGTATTTTATTGGTGTTTATATAATAAAAAACAGTTAATCGAGACACTTCTTATTCAAAATGTTGTGTTTTTTCTTACTAATTAGCCTGCGTGGAAGAAATAGTAAAGACAGTGAAAGGTAATTTTAAGGGGAGACCCTCCAGGTATTGCTCATCAATGACTAATGAGATTGCCTCATACCTTTTTACGCAAGAAGAAACAATCTGGTTTGCAGTGCTCGTCGGTGAATCTATTGTGACAGTGATAATTCGGCATTCTGGTGCAGTTGCTTCAGAAAGAAGACAGTCCGTTACCTCATCGTTTCTCTTGTTTCCATATTGACAATTCTTCCTTATGCCATCTATTTCTAATCAGAGATCCAGCAGTCTTCTGACATTTTCAATTAATACAAAGATCGCTTGCTGACGGACTTCCCACCAGGCTTCATTTATTTTATGGACTTTTTTTAATGATTGAAAAAATGTTCCCTAGGCTTCACATTTTAACCAGTTTGAAACAAGTTGTGAGTAGTCACAACTGCATCTGAGGAACTAGCTTACTGTGAACGCCCTGTTCGTGTCTGGAAACGTTAGGTGTCTTTTGTGGTCAGTCACTACAATAGGCTGTTAGTTTATGGATCCAAGACCCCCACCTCTCCCTAGTTAACTTGCTGGACGGGAGATTGTAGTTTGCTCCTAGACTTTCAAATTAGGTAATTTATTAAATGCCAAATTTTCCTTAAACTTCAACTTTTAAATGGTTCGAAATAAAAAGAGATCGTTAAAAGAGTCCACGTGACCAGTCATAAAGGCGTTTAGGGAACAAGCTTATTACTGCTCCGAATACAGAGTTGGCGCTTATGTAAGCCGCTGCTTTGTTTGAGCCTAAAATTTTATATTTCATATATGCCATAATCAGTTAATGGAAACGTTAGCGAGTTAACGGCCAAAGAAGCCCCCCTCTCAGTAGTGCTATCATAAAATCCATTGTTCGTTGAGGAGACATTCTTCGCGGTTTAACTAAGCCAACTTCCACATGTTTAAGTACAATTCTGTTAATTCAAGACTATTCTTGACTTCCACAAGCCTACCTATGAGAGACGTTTCGTGAAAAGGCAACGTAGTTCACACCAGGTGAAACCAGGAGCAGAGCTTTTATCATGTGAAGGTCTAATTTGATGCAAATTACCTGCATCCCTTAAAATTAACACGAGAGCAGTTTCACCGTCTACAACAGAAGTAGGAGGTTGAAAGCCGCTGCACAAATGTGGTAAGTTAACTATTTCATGCTATTTGGTAACGATATACAACTGATCACTGATCGATATAGGACGAAATTAACTCGAAAACATTGTTCGACCATATGATTTCACAATTTCATTTTATTTTATGTTACTGTCTTCAGTTTCTGAATGCAGTGTGATGGTGCCGTGGAGATTCCGTTTATAATCCTTTTTCTACATTTTAATTCTGACTTCGAATGGACTCTGGGCATAAAACAAAATCCATTTTTGTTAGTGTCTACAGTTTCTTCTTTTTTTCTCTTACGGGGGAAACGAGGAAAAACAAATCTATAGACTGCAACTAAAAACAACTATTGGATAAACCTTCTGGCCGGCTTACATCAACTGTAGACCCAGGCAGTCATAAAAAAACAAGTTTTCCATCGCGTTTGTTACACTATTTTACAATTGTGAAACTCTAAGGAATATTTTCGTGGGTGTCTAGCGCACGTACATCTTACAGTTTAGCAAATCAAGAGAACAAAATCGAAGACAAACCAAGCAAGGCCTCTTACGCCATTTACCTTTATAACAACTCGTAGATCAGTAATGTTTTCATGGACAGTCTTAAGTCTGTATGTCCTTGTAAAGTGCCTTTGTATATTTTATTTGTCATATGCTACACTTAAGATAGTATCAAATCTAAACGCTCCGAAAAATTATAATATATTTGTTTCGTGTTTATATATTTATTGTCTTATTTTCGTAACGGTACTATGGATTTACTAATATATGGAGTTACTAACTTCCATATATTTCACAGCGATCGGTCTAACAGGAGGTCGCTAAAAAGCAGATTGCAAAAGTGACAGATGAAGCATTTCATCGAGACATTACTCATTTAACATTATGTGCGTGTTTTAACTAATTACTGAAACTTTTTAGTACTCGACGTTTCGGAGTCATCATGACGCCATTATCAAGAGAAAAATTAAGTATAAGAAAACGAATATTTAAGGAGGCTAAAGCTGAAAATTTACATACTAATTAGATGACTAAACAAACGCTTTAGCCCAAATTGAGTCAGTTTGCACGTTCAGTAATTCGCTTTCTTATACTTATTTTCTCTTGATAATGTCGTCATGATGACTCCGAAACGGCGAGTAATTTTCCATGTTTTCGCTTTAAGACATCTCTCTTTTTTTTCACAAATTAGCCTGCGACTACATATCATAAAGAGGAAAAAGCGATTATAAGAGGAGACCCTCAAGGTATTGCTCAACAATGACTAATGAGACTGCCCCATACCTTTCTACTCAAGAAGAAACAATCTGGTTTGCAGTCCTCCCCAGTGAATCTATTGTGACAGTGATAATAAATGGCTTCACTCTCCTCCTCTTTGCAAGAAGCCGTCAGTTACGCAAGCGCAGTACATACCTGATAATAAACCTGACTGCAGCTGATCTGCTTGTGGGAGCCGTAACAGGGCCTTTGGACGTATATGCTTTACAGATGGAGCTCGCATTTAGCTGGCAATACTTCATGGTTTCAGTCGCATATGGCATATTTCCAATATCTTCTTTGGCTAATCTTTGCTTACTATCTTTGGAGCGCCTTCATGCTACACTTTACCCTTTGAAGCATCTCTGTTTTACTGAAGAACGGTTTTACTATAAAACCATAATTTGTAGCTGGTTTCTTGCTATACTTCTAGCATCTGTTAATAGTGTCTTATATGTGTATTCAACATTAGGTAGTTATTATCTATGGACATCGATAATTGTACTCACTATGTTAATACTTACATTTTGTTATGTCATTATAATTGTAAAAATCAAAATCACTCCCCTCCCCGCCATTCTGGTGCAGTTGCTTCAGAAAGAAGACTTTCCGTTACCATATTCATAGTTACTCTTGTTTCCATATTAACAATTCTTCCTTACGCCATCTATTCAGTCATTTTTGATGACTTGTGGAGTGAAGTGTTCATTTATCTAACAGTGTACGCGCTATATTATGCGAGTTCTTTAGTGAATCCTTTGATATACGCCATTAGAATGCGAGAGTTTAGGAAAGCAATGCACAATCAACTGTTGTGTAGAAAGACTGCAACATTAAGGCCTAGCCAGCCTATTGAACTTCGCGCAATACAACATGGGATGCCACTTGACAGCGGTTGCATCAGCATTGTGGACTCGAAACTTTAAATTCAGCTCTGGCCTTTGTTGCTTTTTTGGTGATGAATGTGATGCAGGTAAGAGACTAGGAAACAGCAAATCTTGCTGCTTTCTTTGCATGAACTTTTGACGAGTTTTCAAATGACTGTCAGTCCTAAACCCAAAACAGTTGTTACAGCCAATAAGAACAGACACAGATCGAGACAGTGCATTTGAATGAGCCAATCAGAAATCGAAGCAATATAATGCAGCCGACGTAAAGCGCGAGGAAATGCGCATGTGCAAGTCGTGATTGGTTTTGGTTTTGCTTCTCATTGGTTGAGAAAGTGGCGTGAGTTTTGCTAGCCAATCACAGAACAAAGGAAGAGAAAATTAAAGCAAAAAAATCTTTTTCTTTCGATCCAGTTTAGTTCATTCAGTTCATTTTTATTTCAAACTATTTACGAAGTAATTACATGGCAAAAAAGTACAAGTTGCCAACGAAACTACACTTTCCAACAGACGCGTGTTTCTATGTCATAAATTTATGGCTGAGATGACTGACACCCGTGACCACCAATATCGTGCTTGGTGTCCACACTGTTGTACAAAGAACTAATCTTTATAATCTTAGACCTAGTTCTTCTGACCATACAATAAGTTCATGAGAACTAAGAGATCAGAGAACTTTTTTTAAATTTTAAATATTCGTCATTTAATACACTACAGTGTGTAATTGCTTTAATATAGCATTATTACTAGTTATAACTGTTTACGAGAAACAATTACGTTTTAGCCATTAATTAGTATGACGTCTTTTTGTATCGCATAGGTGTTGCCCCTACGGGGAAAATCTAACAATTAGCAATACTATGGGAAAACAAATTGGTTGGTCTAAGCAAGTTGTGGTGGTATTGCAATGACAGCAAAAAACGTTAGCTAATAAAAGGCGTTTCGGGTAATCCATATACTTGTGTGTGACAGAGAAAGCCGTATCTGAGTGTCAAAACAACTGCACTTTCTTAACACAACAATGGCAGGCGGTAAAAGAATCTTCCTTTTTCTTATGCTTGCTTCTCTGCTGGTGGCTCAGTTACAAGAGATTTCTGCGAATTATAGGCCCCGTCTTAAATTTCTGGGTAAGAGTTTTTAGCATTTCAATGAGCAGATACAAAGGCTGTTAAAACAAAAAAGGTTTTGCCTAGGATTTGCTTAAACTAAATGTTGCTAGTAAGTAATTGAGTTATTTATTCGTAAATTTCAAAGCCCCCTGGCAAAACAATACGAAAAACCAGTAAATTATTGAATCACAAAGAAATTTTCACTATTTGGAAAGAGAAAACCCTATATCGAAGTTCATTAATTAACATCAATACCTCCAAACTGATTACTTGACTTCAACTTGCCTTCAATAACCGGCGCATACCATGATGTTAACACGCCTGCAAGAAAACAGAGAGGTTCTTTTGAAAGCAGCATGAAACAGACGTCTTCCTAAATAATGACATTTAGTCATCGTACAGTGGATCATGTTCGCCGGATCGCGGTCTTGGCATCGTTACTCGCAAAGAATCAGTTCCTTTGATTTCTCAACATTGTCATTCCCGGCCATTTCAGCAGTTTAAAAATTGTCATCGTCTTTTTAATTTATTTCTTTGTAACTTATGGTTGTAGAGAATTTAGTTTAAGAATAGTAGTTTTGCGGTGTTGGAAGAAAAGTTGCACTAAGTGATTGTGCACGCCAGTAAATTTAGTCACAGGGTTTTGTTGTCCGGCATTTTTCTGTCTTTGCCAGTTACGTCCGGTGGACTATCGAATGGGCAAACTGTATAATTTTATCTTTTATGGGGAAACTGATTGAACTGATATAGCGTTGGCGAGTGGCCGTCCATCTTGGCAAGTTTGTTGTTGATTGGCGAGTGTGTATGTGGGAAAATTTACTGACATACCAAGACAGACAGACCAAGTAGAGGCAGATGGGTTGAAGGGAGGGATCTTATAATCTGCAAAATACTGTTTGAAGAATGCTTGATACAATATTTCTATCTTGTGGCCCTTTTTGTTTGTTGCATCAACCACAAGATAAGTTCTGATCACCATAACACTTAATCTTCAGCTAGATTGATTTTTATTTATTTATTTTTTTTTAAATGTAACTCAACTGAGAAGAGTGCATTGACTTTCTGCTTACTTTTTCAGTTGGAAACTTAGGAACTACTTTCCGGAGTTCTCTTTTTGATTTCTCTCATTGAAACTGAGCAAGCCAAATTCGAAACTTTGAATTGTACATCAAACCGAACACTTTGTGATTGTATTTCAAAGAACAATAGAAAAGCAAACCACAGATTGTTAAGTAACGTTCCTAGGTCACCGACGGACTTGTAAAGCGGGAAGACCGATGTAAACTGAAATTCACTGCGACCTAAATTGATTGACCATTTTTCAGAATGTTCTGGAGTACGGCGGATTTACATTTGAGTGATGAGTGATGTTTCCCAGGGCACTTTCAAAATGATTTCAGGGCACTTTCAAACGATTCCGAAAAACTTGAAAGGTCTCAAGTTTTAAGTGTAAACTATTAATTCTCTACGAGACGCCTGTCTTTGTTTTATTTTGTTTAATTTTCACCGCGCTTAAAATTTTTAAATGACTTGGAACCGCTATCACTCTGATGCACAGTCATCATCAGCCTGGGTTTAAAGCGTGGATTTGTTCGTCTACTGATTTTACAGCCAGTGTCGGTACATTCTTTGCTTGGAAATTTGAACGATTTTAGTTTTGCTATGCGAGCGTCAATTGTTAATCAAGAAGAGCTGCTTCAAAACTCAGGAACAGGCTAAGGGCTGAGGTAACTTGACACAAAGAGGAAACTATTGGTACAGGATTTATTGAAGAGGTAGAATATTCAATTTTTCCCAGTGTGGACGGGAATTGTGATCCTCGCGTATATTTTTAGTTGCTGTCAGGCTGCATCAGGTGGCCCAACATAACCTTAATTAGTGACGCTCTTCTCAAAATTCTTGCAGTTCCAACTAGAGGCGTCATATTATTATTATATTTCGTTTCAGATAAATCCCAAGACGAGCTCGAAAAGGGCTACGGTGAGCATTGAACTAATCTCTTAATCAAGTTTAAGCTTGTGGCCTTCAGAGGATGGCCTATAGAGGCCTCATGAGTACCTTAACGTTTGCCAGAATAGCCGGAATCAATTTCTAAACATAGTTAAGGGAATTCATGCAGCTAATTTTTCACGTAACAGATTCCAAAGTTAAAATACCCCAAATCGAAAACAGCGGTCAAGCCAAAGGGCCTTGTTGATGAGAATGTGTCGTGAAAGAAACCATGGTTGTTTATGTTCAGTTGCGTGGGGTAACAGGTTGATCTGCACTTTGTGCAAATGTCAAGCAAAACTCTCTAATGAGAAATTTCTTTCGAAAGTTGAGTGCTTCATTTGGGCAATTCATTGCAATTTAAGTAGAGAGCGAACTGATTTGATTATTTCAGAAATTCAGAGAGAACGATTTTTACTGTCAGATATCCTACTGGGAATCTTGAAATAACGACGCTCTGAAAAGCTTAGGGAATTTCCTGGTGGGACACATGCACACTAAATTATCCTTACCATGTGATTACATCATAACAGGAGACTATATTAAAAAGTCCATCCATCAATCAAGAGCTCACTAGTCACGACAATTTGCCATTAACTGCACACTACTCGTTAGAAATTATTCATTTTTCTTTGTCGTCTTTTTTATTCAGATTGCAGAAACGAATTTCCAGAAGTCTTTTGTAAAAGTTTTCGGGAGTTTTGTTCTGATGGCAATAAAAACGGGAAGTTAGTGAGGACGAAGTGTAGATTCTCCTGCGGCTGCGTTTGATGCAAGGTACGTGAGTAAAATGGCTTCTACAACAGTTCAAATGATCAGAATATACCACCAAGTTACTTGCACCTAAATCAGACTGCCCTTTCTTCGTTCCTTCGTTCCTTCATTTATTCTGGTTCGTTCTTCCTGATTCAATCACCTATTGAATTAATGGATGTTATTATTTATTGTAGAAAGAGTGCAGAGTGCAAAACCGAAAGGAATAAGAAAGGCTACCAGACGACCAATAATCCTTCTTGCTTCATTTGATTTCTTGTAATCTGATAAAATAAAGGGAAGCTTTTAATCAGTGCATTGATGGCAGTTTTCTTCAAACGTGTGCTATCCAAATCACTGACACATTTGTCCAAGTTTTCGGTAACCTTTGTAGAAGCAGGTATAATTTTGCATCCACACTAGTCTGCAATCTGGACAGCTACAGGGTATAAATCTTGTCTTATGAGAGACTTGTTCCTTGTTATCTGATTACAAAGGCGACGTTAGGTCAGTGCATTCAATGCATTGTTCTGCATTTAAGGAAGTTTTGTACCGTTTCCAGAGGTAGGTATAACATATATGGATCCATACTATTCTCAATCCAGACAGTTATAGGGTGTGTACTGTGCCTGAGTTTAGAGTAAGTCGTTCAAAATGAGTTTGTTACGACTTTCTCTTTTTAAAATTCGTGTTTGGCGCGATTTCGTGCTCTTTTCGCGCACTTTTAGCAACCGTTCGTGTGTTTTAGCGGCATTCTTTACCGGTACACCGGTACACTGTTTTCACAGTTTTTCCACGAGGTGACCAGAACATTTTTATCTTATTTTGTATTGCGTATTTTTTCTCGGTCCCACACCACTACAATACACGGTTCCACGGTTATTGGCGCCATTTTAACTGGGGGGCAAACACGGCTAAAAATACAGTTTATGTATGGGATTTTGACCGACTTTGAGCCACTGGTGTTACAGCAACCTCGAACCCAGGCTCTCTTTCTTTTCCTCTCTCTTTCTTTTTGTCGTCGAGAGAGAGACCCTGGTTTAACCTGATCACGTGATCACCCCAAATCTGGGTGGTTAAAAAAAATTGATGGAAGAGAGGGGGGGCAAAGTCAATAAAGTGTTACTGTAACAAAACGGCTTTAATGACCCACCATCCCAGCGGTATTGTCGTGTTTTTTTTTTTACTGGTCACGTGATCAGATCCAACCAGGGTCTCTCTCTCGACGACAAGGGAGGAAAAGAAGAGAGCCTGGGTTCGAGGTTGGCGTTACAGCGGTTCAAAGTCGGAAGACCTTAGATAACAATGACCTACACCAGATTCAGTGATCAGCGGTTTCAGTGAAAACATGGGTTTGTGGGAGCTGCTCATTCTCACGGGCTCATAAAAGGTGGTTACGGTCCTTGTTATCGAAGGATTTCCTTCAAAGTCGCTCAAAATCTCATACATTTACTGTATTTTTTAGCCGTGTTTGCCCCTCAGTTAAAATGGCGCCAATGACCCTGGAACCATCTATTATTTGCTCAATATGGATGCTTGAATATGTTTAAATGTGGAACTGCAGAACACTTTCCCTTGTTTAAAACGAAATCAGATATAATCGAAGATTCGTGTTTCTGAATTTTTTTTTTAATCAATCCCCCTACCCGCCCTCATGAGGCTGAGCATTCATAGTTAACATAGTCCTGTCCCAGAACTCCCTCTTACTCCGCCCTGCATAGGGTGGGTGGGGCGGGATCTCACCCACCCACCCTATGCATGGCGGAGTAAGAGGGAGTTCTGGGACAGGACTAGAGTTAACACTGCATCAATTCTAGAGCCCTATCCTGGTAATCAGTGCTGCAACGTGTCTAGGATTTCTCAAGCTTGAAAGATGCGCAGTCTTTTAGTCATTAGGCTTAGGGGGTGTTTTCATGATACCGGGGCGACTTTCGCCCTTGCGCGAGTTCACTCCGGTTCCCTCTTGCAGCTCTGTAATCGTTTACATGATACCGTCGTGAGATTTTGCACCGGAACGAAAATTCTCGCTCCGGTGCAGGAACCGGGGTGAACTCGCGCCGGTGTGACATGACATTTTTCGGTGATATCATGTAAACGAATACAGAGCTGCGAGAGGGAACAGGAATGAACTCGCGCCGGGGCAAAAGTCGCCCTGGTATGAACCTCACCCCGGATTGAAACTCGCGTCGGTGCGAGTTTTCTCATTTAACAGTCCCTAATTTAGCAACAGAACGGGAACGTCATTTGAGGACGCGAGAGCGCGCAGAAAGGACTGAACACAACTTCCGGTGCTCAATTTGCTGCTCTACCGCTCTGCCATTGGTCAAGTCGGTTTCTAGATCTGCGCGCGCCGTTGTCAAGAAGTCCCCGTTGTCTTTGCTAAATTCGACCTCTTGTCGAGCCCGCTCGCAGAACGGGTCCAATCAGCGGAATACCTCAATACTACTCCTAGGGTACCTCGGGCAGTTAGAAATGTTGATACAGAAGTTTGCAAGAAGGGCACAGTTTTCTAAATTTCGTAGCGGCGTCCGAGCATTAAGTAAACTCAAAACAATGAGTATAGAAGGAGAAGATCTGGAAAGAAGAGTAATGTTAAACGATGGCCATAGAATGCCTTTGTTTGGTCTTGGAGTATGGCGTGCTTTGGGAGATGAGTGCGGAGAGGCGGTGAAGTTTGCTTTGCAGAATGGATACCAGTTGATTGATACTGCAGCTGTGTACAAGTGAGTATGTACATCGTAAATCCTCAGTTAGACCCCCTAATCTAATACATTGTAAGTGCCCCTCTCTAAGAACCCACCCCTTTTTAGAAGGGGAAAGTTATTAAGCCCCTCGCGTCTCCTTCCACTACTTCCTTCACAACTAATTTACCAGTACGTATTCTCACGTTCATATAAGCTTAAGCCCCGGCTACACGTTCAAACATTGTTATAAAACATTTGTTGGATGAACAATGTTAGAACGTGTAGCATGCATGTTTGATGACGTTTGTTCAACATTTTTTTGTTGGAAGAATGTTTTGATTTCGATCAAACATTTTCTCCAACATACAACAAATGTTGAAGCGTGTAGCCGCCCTTTCAACAATGTTGTATTGCAAAGACTAATCAGAGTTAAGGACCCAGTCTCCAATCCGAGAGCCTAATAATTGTTGAAGTCAAAAACCTGAAGTGACGTGTTTCTTACAATGTTGTATGCGTATCCAACATTGTTAAGCCCCAGCTACGCATTGTAACATTGTTAGAAGAACACAACCCAACGTTGTTGTAAGAACGCTTCTAACAATGTTGGACACGCATCTAACATTGTTGGAAAAATGTCGCTTTGGGGGTCTGACTTCAACAATTTCCACCTCTGCCAATAGGCTTTTGGATTGGAGACTGGGCCCTTAACTCTGATTGGTCTTTACAATACAATGTTGAAAGGGCGGCTACACGCTTCAACATTTGTTGTATGTTGGAGAAAATGTTTGATCACAATCAAAACATTCTTCCAACAAAAAATGTTGAAGAAACGTCATCAAACATGCATGCTACACGTTCTAACATTGTTCATCCAACAAATGTTTTATAACAATGTTTGAACGTGTAGCCGGGGCTTTAGAAGCGTTCTTACAACAATGTTGGGACATGTTCTTCTAACAATGTTACTGTACAACGTGTAGCGCCCCGGCTACACATTGTAACGTTGTTAGAAGAATACATCCCAACATTGTTGTAAGAACACTTCTAACAATGTTTTATATGCATAGAACATTCTTGGAAACACGTCACTTCGAGGTTCTGACTTAAACAATAAATTATTTCTACCTCCGCCATTTTAAAGGGACCTCCACTCTTACAACAAATTCACACTGAATTGATGGAAATAATTACTAGATTTCAAATTTTGTTTTAAAACGTGGATGTAACATTTAAGAGTTCAAAAAAATGGATATCATCATCGCCTGTTTTTGCTTTTAAGTTTCATGGGAACCACCATTTTGGATTTGATGACGCAAGATGGTTGCAGCTATTGTCAGGAAACAAATGAAGCAGAAAATCCTTTGTGTTAAACAATAGGGTAACCATCACGCGTCATCAAATCCAAAATACACATGCTGTATGATCTCCATCTTCATGCACTTCAACGTTCTACTTTGCCTCTGGTAATGCTTCAAATACAAAAGATCCTCAAATACAAAAGATCCCCAAGGGAAGGGGGGGGGGGGGGGAGTGGGAGGAAGGGTAAAGAAAACAAAAGATGGTAAATTGTAAGCACAGTCAACCAGTCCAAGCTTGGGACTCCAAAAAGACACAATAATAAATTTGACCACTGAACAATATTGCATTACAAAACCTAAGAACCATGTGACTTTGGTGTCTCTCTTAAAGTTAAAACAGATTTAGAGGTATTTATTGGTTCAGTATAGATTAAACCCACTTGCTTTTGTGCAGACTAAATCTCCCATATGTTTTAATTTGTAGCATGAAGTCAATGTAAGTCATGTCTATACAGGTACAAGTCTAACCATAGTGATCATCAAGTGTATTCCACTGTTTTGCTTTCTTTATTGATGTGACTTAAATGTTTTTTTGAATGTCTCAGAAATGAAACTGACGTTGGTCAAGCTATCAAACAATCAGGCATTAAAAGGGAAGACATTTTTGTGGTGACAAAACTCTGGAATGATGCACATGGATATGATCAGTGTTTGCAGGCATTTAACGAAAGCCTTAAAAAGTGAGTATTGCTGTAAACATGATGCTAGGCCAAACTATGTGCAAATATAGAAATAACTTGTGCTTGTTAAGTAATTAAGAATTTACAGTGTAGGATCCAGAGATGGTTATGAATTTTTTAATAATCTTTCCATCTCAGCATGCAAAGTTATTACTTTTTTTGAAGGTCCACCATTCCACAACAATTACAGGGTGGGGGATGGGGAGTGTTTTGACTGCAACATTACACAGTTACAACAGATCTGATTCAAATACCACAAACAGCAAAAATAGCCACAAAAGGTGCTCCAATTTACTGATTGAGAAAGTGCATACACTGCAGGCTCTTCATTTGGGCAATTCAGTGATATTGTTTGTTTACATGTAGATTTGCTTTTGAATGGGGCACGGTGAAAAGCTAAGGGGTAAGCTTTTGATCATGCACCATTCACAAGCAAAATCTTGACTGCACACCATCTCTGAATTGCCCAAATGAAGAGCCTGTATGTTTAAGGGTGTGATTAACGTTAATTCCTGTGAAAATACATGTACACTTTTATTGAGAGACACCATTGCGTCATTTTGAGAACTGTTGATGGTGAGATGTTTTGATTGAGTGCTGGCAAAAACAAAGATTGATATCCTTCTGTATAAATTAATTTTGTCATTTTGCAGGCTTGGTACTGGCTATATTGACTTGTATCTAATTCATTCCCCTACCCCTGGGAAAAATATCGAGTCTTATAAAGCCATGCTGAAGCTCAAGGAACAAGGCCTTGTGAGGTGACTATCATGCATGTCTTGTCTATGTTTGAACTGTATATTTTGAATTATTATAATAGACAGAGATTTAACAATGTCATTTTTGTGCTCATTATCAAATTCTTAACAGGAAGGAATCAGGTTTATACTGAAGGGTTTTGGAAATAATTAAATACAGTGCATATAAATGATGTTACCATGTAACCTAATGACTGGTTATGGTGTTCATGTTATTGATTTTTATTACTGTGAATCTAACTGCCTGTATGCCTCACAGTTCACAAACTTCACTATTGTATTACCAAATATCATTATCATTGTCATTATTGAGCATTACAGGCAAAATGTACTCACCTAAGGATAAGACCCATTGATGTTATTTACAAATTGATGCTAAATTTGGTAGTACAACTGTAAGGAGTGTGATTAACCCCACTCCTTATTATCTTCTGCCATTATGCCATGAAATGTTATCAGGAATACAGCACAGGGTTGTCTGAATGTTATTATTGAAGTAGGTGGCTATTTTGCCATCTTATACTAAACCAGGACTAAATAATTGGAGGAATATCCCAGCAGAGAAACCAGCCAGGAACACAGAACATACTGTGGCACCAGTACACCATAAGCTGGATCCTGCCTTTGTTAATTTTTGTTACGATGTACTGTTGTTGTACATGTAATAAATAAATATGCTATGGTTCAATTTTATCCCTAGTTTATTTTTTTCTTCCTTTCTTTGATAATTATGGAGAAAAAATTTTAAATCAAGGATAAAATTGAACAATGACATATATATTTTTAAAAGATCTCTTGGAGTCTCCAACTTTGGTGTCCATCACCTGAAGGAAATGGAGAAAGCAGGGCTTCCTACTCCAGCTGTCAATCAAATTGAACTCAATCCTTATTGGAGACTGGAGGACATTGTGAACTATTGTACAGTAAAGGGAATCACTCCAATGGGTTACTGTCCACTATTTCGCGGCAAGAAAAATGATGATCCAGTGTTAGTTGAAATGGCAAGTAGGTAAGTAGTTGGAATTATGGTAATCATCCTAAGGGACTAAATGGACTGCCCAAAGAGTTTTTAATTCAACTGTTAACTTAAGACTTATGGCACTCTTACATGCACTGGAGATGGATTTCTTAACTGGGCATTGGGACATTTACTAATTATTATTCATGCATAGTTTATAGTGCAAAATAAGGTAGTTTATTGAAGGAAACCAATCCCAAATGATCACGTGGTTTTCAGTTGAGTGATAAAAGTAATCGCCGTTCTGCTTTGCTCTCTGATTGGTTTGTAAAATTTGTGCCACTTTCTCAACCAAAGAAAGCAAAACGAAAAGAAGTTGCAGTTTAGAAGCACACATTTTCTGGTGCTAGAAATAATAAATAAGGAAAATAAAGAGTCTATTAACAGGAGTGTACAGTGTAATATGTTATTGTAACAATAGCATGATTATAGCCTACAACAACCAGAATCCTTAATATTTGACTTGCAAATTAAGGTTATTGCAGTAACTACTGATACCCCAGATAAATTTGGAGATTGAAACAGAGGACAAAAAATTGCAGTTTAAGGAAAATGGCGCCAACTTGAGAGTTGTCTTTATGTTTTAGTTTGTTTGAGTTGAGCACAATAGTCATACTTCACTCCACAATTCTGAATTCATTAATTTTCAAATTACACTTGTCTATTCTATTCGGATGTATACAGTAATGTCTTCATGTACATGTATTAATCACCGTTACATTTTTGTGTTTCTCATTTGTATTTAGATACAAGAAAACAGTTGCCCAAGTTCTTCTTCGTTGGAGTGTGCAGAAAAATTACATTACCATCCCAAAAACAATCAGAAAAGAAAGAATTTTAGAAAATGCAGATGTTTTTGACTTTGTCCTCAGTGAGGGAGATATGAAAATCTTGGTATGCTATGGCCCCTTTTAATAATTAAAATAATTACTTAATTATCCTCTCCCCGTAGGGGCTTTTGCCAACTATGTGAGAAACAAATAATTCAAATAAACATAATATGATAAGAATCCCAACTGGCCGGAGGCAAACCAGTTGGCTATTTACAAAGATGACTGAGGAATTGAACCAGAGACTACCCAGAACAACACCAGCTAGCGGCCACCTTGGCCACCCTTTTCATAATGGTGCTCTGCAAATTATTCTTTTAACTTTAAGATAATTAGTCTTACTAGCCTCGTTAGCATGTGCAAATTAAAATTGAGGTGAGTAAGGCTAATTATTTAAAATCAAATTGCCTGCCATGTTAATTACTGATAAAGAAAAGAATTAATTGTAATAAGCTGTTTTTATCACTCTTTTATAAGAGTTCATCCATTCCTCAGACTTCCCCGTTAAAAAGTCATGTATAAATATTTTAATGAAAGCCATGCAACTTTTTTTAAGGCCAAGGTGAAACCATGTGACCTGAAGGAAGGAAAAAGATTTCTTTTTTGAGTTCAGGGAAAGATCTGTAATTTCACATTTTGCATCAAAGTCAGTGAAAATTGCTGTATAGTGATAAAAAAATATTAGCACAGCAAGCTTACAAAAAAGTCAGAAAATGGCATTTACAAACTGAAATGTAGCAGATGTGCATGTACATAATTTATTCGCTTTTTGAAAATGTTTTTGAAACTCACAGAAGTGGTGGGGTAATGATTAGCAGCACATGTAGGTTAACCCAAAGTTAATTTGATCAACTTAACATACATTTACTCTTTAACAGTCCTAGACCTGATGTTTTGCAATGTGGTCTGGCATGTGGGGGTGGGGTCTGGGTCGGGAGTTAAGCAAAGATAATATGAGGCTACCAGAATATCAATTACCGGTACCTACTCTATAGTCATTTATGAATGTATTTTGCAGGATAACATGCCCACTGAGCAGTGTGCTGCTATGGAAAACATAACAGAAACACCATGGAAAGGCTGAATTGTGATGTGAAGGAATTTCTCAATTCCAAAGACTTATGATAGAAAGCATTTACCTTCTGTTAATAATCTGTCTGCATGATTGATATATCCACTGGTGTCAAATAGCTGCTTGATGACATTATTTGGGTCTGGGACTGGTGATGTGTGGGCGCTGGTGTCAGCACAGTGTGTTTTAAACTGCATTGGACATTAGGGGTGGGTAGAACAATACAGTTAAACATGGCATACATACAGAACAAGCTACAGGCAGTATTTCAAAGCACTGTGTTTTAGACTGCTGGCTGTCCCTTTTTGGATTGTCGAAGCACAATCTGTCAATAGCCTAATGAGCAACAGAGTGGAAAGAGACTGGAGAGAGGAGCATAGGCTCCCCTCAATGCATCGCCAGTCTCCCCACACTATTGGTGTGAGTTCCCCACTATCCAGAAAGAGATTGCTAGCAGTCTGCGTTTATGTGTTTTATTGTTTGAATGGCTTTTTTTATGGCTCAAACCAACACTGTACAGAACTGTAAATCTGACCGAGAACAAATGTTACATTGCCGACTTTCTTACTTACTTATATCTTTATTATTATTGATTACAAAAAATTGCAAATAAACATGTATTTAAAATCATTTTAATATTATTTAAAAAGGCTGAAAGAATAACGACGTTTCTACGCTAGCTGTATGTCCTTATCAAGTCAAAACAATGAAAAGTTTGAAATCTATAAATACTAAAAACAAAAATAGCTAAGTAAAAAGATGTAACATTCCAGTAGCAACAATCTTTTGAAAAAGTCAGTTTAGAATTTTCAAGTGCCAGAGCAAATATGATTGTCTAGTGTTTGAAATGCTTTTCATTTTTTTGACTTCATAAAGATGTTAAACTAGCATCAAAACGTCGTCATTTTAGCCTTTTAAATATTAAAATGATTTTAAGTAACGTTTTTTTTTTCGCAATTTCTAAGTCACTTCTACCTATCATTTTTATTGTTATTGTTACTAACTATAATGCTTGAATTTTTTCAATCTATCCTCTCCAAGGACACTCTGTAACATCCGCCAATGGAGTACAGCATTGCTCTGTTGGCATTGCATCCTGTTTGTAAAAACAAAATACACCATGGCTTAGTATGGCTTTTTACTCCCTGTTCTTTAACGCTCTGTGAGCTGTGGTCATTTCATTTAAATACATCATTCAAATACTAATTTACAACATTTTGTAATCAGTTTCTTAATATAAAAAATGTATCAAGGAAGCCCAATAGAAGCTGGAAGCTTATTAACATTGGGTTCCTCCATCATGCAGAAGATCGCATGCATGGACATACAATAGCATAGGACAGGCGAGTTTAATTTAATTTTCTGTTGATCAGGACTTTTTCAGTAAAGTCTCAAAGCTAGAATATCTGGGGATAAGGCGAGATCATGGGGTAGGAAATTCCAAACTGCTTAATATTGGTTCTGCGATAATGTGGATGATACACTGTAGTTAAATATTACAAATTGTGTGACCTCACACAATTCCTAGACAGTTTCTTTTTTTTTTTTCTTCTTTTTTTTTTTTTTGTCATTTGCTCTAAGAGCACAGAGTGCTCATTGAAAGAGCTAACACTGTTTACATTTATTTATCATTATTTGAACATCACAGTCGAAGAGACACTCAAACAACAGAAAGAAAACAAAATAAAAAAATAATATAAAATAATCTGATAGAACTAAAAGAAACATCGTACAACCATAATTGTATAATTCATGATTAACAAGTACTCCTGATTTTGAATTGCATGAGCCTAAATTTTGAAAATCACTTGCACCTTTTAATCATCGATTGATTAACCATATGTCATTTTGAGTCATATTTCTGCATAACTGCAATTCGATTTGTAAAAATCCATCCATGCTTACGTACACCATTCCATCAATTGCATTACATCTTCTAGTAATGCACGATGAATCAGTCATACTATGTCATGCACACATGCAGTTCAGACAAATCCTCAACATTCGATTCAATTCAGTACAAGGTTGTACGATAACTAATTTCAATGCAGCCGCCACCCTCAACACCATCAATTCTCAGACAGGTGAATTCTCCATGAGTTGGCCTTTAGAAGGGGACAATTGAAAAGAAAACAGTATAACGCTGTGATAAAGACAGCTTGAAGAAACAGGATATTACTTTGTTTGTTAAGTCGGCCACACAAGTGTGCGAAAACATTAAATGTTTGTTCTTTTGTGGCAGGCTAACATCATCGTGTGGATTAGTAGAAGTGAAAATGCAGCCTGATCATGAGTAATATTATGTGATGATGATGGTTCAACTGCTATCCCACCAACCAGGCTTTTATGAGCTTTTTCTGATAGAGGCCCTGTCCACACCTATCCAGATATTTTTATATCCGCAAATTTTTCTCTGCGGATTCAAAACTTTTCATGTCCACATGCAACATATTCAAATCGAATTTGCCCATCCACAAGTTCCAGATTCGTTCTAGTATCCAGGACTCCTCTGTTACTTTTGTCAACATAGCATGCGCCATTAGGTGTGCGAGTTGATGGCAAATTCATCGGATTTGAAAATATCCGGATTCAGATTCAACTGTCCACACAATTCCAAATTCTTTGCGTATTCAAAACTTTCCACTCTGGAGAGCGGATTTAAAAAGTTGCGAATTCGCCAGATACTGTATGTGTGGACAGAAGGCGAATCCGAAAAGATTGCAGATTCAAAAATATCTGGATGCGTGTGGATATCAGGGGGGCCAGAAAAGCTCACGGAAAGTCTAATTAGTTGAATTACTCACCAGTATTTTCATGTCATCCTCGCTCATGCTGAAGTCAAAAACTTGGGCGTTTTGTTGAATTCGTTCTGGATTGCCTGACTTTGGAATGGTGATGTAGTTTTTCTGAACAGCCCAACGGATCAGAACCTGCGGTACTGATTTGCTGTATCTGTTAAAAACAAGAGTATAGCATTATGATGTCACTTAGCTGTAAACGACCCCACAAGCTCATGTAGCTTTTGAATACTTATTGTTTTAAAATAAAGGCTATCCATCCATCGACTTCTCATTAAAGCCAAACACATTTTGACCGAAGTGTACAAGAGGCTTGTCACATAACGGTAAGCTGTCAAATGATCCAATGGCTCCCCACGAGTGTCCCATAAGCTCAGTGTTAACAGTATTACGCGCGTATGTGAAAGGTCGCTCATGAAATTTTCACATGACAGTGCTGCCCCCTGTTTTGCTGGTTGGTTTGACATAGTTAACTCTGCTGCTAGTGTACAACTTTTCTTTTTACCACATTTTGACATCATCTGTTAACTATTACCAAACAGATGCACGGTAACAATCAACAACAATCAGCGGAAGAATACATTAAGCAATTTGACACGGAAATAACAAATCTATAAATTTGGTTTTGACTGATCTCAATGTGGTCATTCTGTTATGCTGTCAATTTATCAATGAATGGATTAAAGTTTGGAGCTCGTCCCAGTACCCCACACAACTCTGAAAAGGCCAATATACTTAATCCAGTTGAAACATGACAGAATAACAGGAATAAAGTTTTCCAAAAGAACACAATCTAAAGTGGGAATACCCTTTGTAGGGGCAGCCTGAGAACACTGAGCATGCAGATTAATCTGGACTGGAGCATCTCAAATTGACTTCCAGTGCCATGTATTGGGCATGGTAGAGCAAGCACATTTTCCCACTGAATCTTTCCAAAAAGAACGTATATTTTGTGTATTTAGAGTGCATTGTTATTCCGTTTGGAATGCTGATTCCATGAAGATGTCTCAAAAGAGCATGATAACTGCCTATTCAGAGTACTCTGGGATGGCCCCAAAACAATGCGCCCCTTGCGGCTCAACAATGCCAGACCAGGTATCGTTGGATTCACAGCTTGTTACTGTAGAATCTTTGATATCACGTCACTTACCTACTAGCTATTTCAACCAGCGTAGGATCTCCATTTTTCTGGCCGCGAAATATTGGACAGTAACCCATGACAGCAATTCCTTTTTCTTTGCAGTAACTGACAACGTCTTCTAAGCGCCAATAGGGATTGAGTTCTATTTGATTTACAGCTGGAGTCGGAAGCCCTGCCTTTTCCATCTCTTTGAGGTGATTCACGCCGAAGTTCGAGACACCGATTGACCTATTAATCCAAATACTTTCAGTTAAATCATGTGTAAATGGAACATGACAATGAGGGAAGCTTCCACTTGCCAATAACGCAGCAATTTTTTTTGTTAGAAATAAAAATGGTGACAAATTGCTGAAAATTTTATAATCTGTTTTAAATTGTTTAACTCTCTTGCATCCCATTTTGACACAAACTTTTGCACAAATTGAAAGCATAAATTATTAATTAGTTTCTCTACACTGATGTTTCACATTGGATAAATTCCTACATGTATGCTTACGCACCCATATTCACCAATGGCAAAAGAACAATATAAATTTATTTGCTGCGCTATCCGGCCTTTTCCACACCAGCCCTGACTGGTTACCTATATTTATTTTATTAAGATTTCTTTTTACATCAACTTGTCATCATCATTATTCCTCATCAGCCATTCAAGAGCTTAGAACTTGGATTGTGTTCAATTTGATTCACAGCTGGAGTAGGAGGCCCTGCTTTCTCCATTTCCTTCAGGTGATGCACACCAAAGTTGGAGACTCCAAGAGATCTTTTAAAAATATATATGTCATTGTTCAATTTTATCCTTGATTTTTTTTTCTACATAATTATCATACAAAGGAAGAAAAAAAAAACTAGGGATAAAATTAAACCATAACATATTGCATCATAACAAAAATTAAAAGGCAGGATCCAGTTTACAGTGCACTGGTTCCACACTTTGTGCATTTTGTGTATTACTGTCCAAATAACCACTATCTCTGTGTTCCTGGCTGGCTACTCTGCTGGGATATTCCTCCAATTATTTAGTCCTGGTTTAGTATAAGATGGGAACATAGCCACCTACTTCAATAATAACATTCAGACAACCCTGTGCTGTATTCCTGATAACATTTCATGGCATAATGACAAGATAATAAGGAGTGGGATTTATCACACTCCTTACAGTTGTACTACTTTAACATCAATTTGTAAGTAACATCAGTGAGTCTTATCCTTAGGTAAGTACAAAATGTACATTTTGCCTGTAAGGCTCAATAACGACATTGATAATGGCAATTATATTTGGTAATAATATACGATGGAGATAGAAGTGAAGTTTGTGAACTGTGAGGCAAACAGGCAGTTATATTCTGTTATTTCACAGTAATAAAAATCAATAACATGAACACCGTAACCAGTCAGTAATTTACACATGGTAATCAAAATTTTAATATGTGCATGATATTTAATTATTTCCAAAACCCTTCAGTATAAACCTGATTCTTTCCTGTTAAGAATTTTATAATAAGTACAAAAACAAAATTCCATTTACTCTGTCTCTGACTGTCTATTATTCCAATGCATGACTGGCTTTGCACTAGCAGTAAAAACTACAGGATGAAAAAAAAAAAAACTACAGGATGTAGCGAAGTTCAAACATAAACAGGACATGATAGTCACCCACCTCACAACGCCTTGTTCCTTGAGCTTCAACATGGCTTTATAAGACTCTACATTTTTCCCAGGGGTAGGGTATGAATTAGATACAAGTCAATATAGCCAGTGTCAAGCCTGCAAAATGACAAATTTATACAGAAGAATATCAATCATTATTTTTGGCGGCACTCAATGGAAACATCTCACCATCAACAGTTCTCAAAATGGTGCAATGGTGTCTCTCAAAAAAGTGTATTTTCATAGGAATTAGCATTAACCACACCCTGAATAGCCTGCATAGTCAGGCTCTTTATTTGGGCAATTCAGGGATGGTGCACAGTCAAGATTATGCTTCCAGATGGTGTGCAGTCAAAAGCTCAAATCCCTTAGCTTTTGACTGTGCACCGTTCGAAAGCAAAATTACTTACTTATCCTCTCCCCGTTGGGGCTTTTCAGGGATAGTTTACAATGCTTCTCTAGGGTGAGATCGGATGTCAGCCTGTAAAGGTGCCTCTGGCTGCCGCTATCAGTCCATATTATTTTGATCTCACCCACCCAACCAACCCACACATGAATGTCAAAGACAGATGAAAGGTAGAGATAGACAACCACACCGGGAACTGCGTCCCCTACTCTTATCGAACAGTGTGTGGGTTCTTTAACGTCCCACAGATTATTAAGCTGCGGCTACACGAGCGATTTTTCGCTCGCGCCAGTGATGCGATTTTTTCAATTTTGTCGTGTCACCAGCGCACGATGAAAATCACAAGTGTAGCCACCCTTGAACTGGCAACGTAACAGGTAAAAAGTTGCAAGAAAAAAATCGCAAGAAATTGAATGACTTTAATTTTTCGCGATTCTTTTTCTGCGATTTTTTGAGCTGTCGCATCACCTGTGCGAGGGTGGCTACACGGGTGATTTTCACTGCACGCTGGTGACGCGACAATTTAAAAAAAATCGCATCACCATCGCAAGCAAGAAATCGCTCGTGCAGCCACGGCTTTAGGTACAAGTGTTGTGAGACGGGACCTACAGTTTATCGTCCTTATCCGAGAAGACTAGAAAGTCTAACCATTTGCAGATGTTATTAATTACAATTAGGCAGCACTTTTCTCCTCAATTATTTAAAGACCCTAAGCGTTGGTCCGGCCGGGGTTTGAACCCGCGACCTCCCGCACGCTAGTCTGGTGTTCTACCACTGGGCTAACCGGTCGGCGGTACAAAATCTAAACAATGTTTCTGAATTGTCCAAATGCACTTTCCTGTCTGCACTTTCTCAATCAGTAAAAATGTCACTTGTGACCAGCTAACATGGAGCACCTTTTGTGGCTATTCATCCATTGTTTGCTGTTTGTGTATCAGACCTGTTGTGTCTGTGTAATGTTGCAGAAAATACTCCCATCCCCCACCCTGAAATTGCTGTGGAATGGTGGACCTTCAAAAAAAGTAATAACTTTGCATGCTGAGATGGAAAGATTATTAAAAAATTCATAACCATCTCTGGATCCTACACTGTAAATTCTTAATTACTTAACAAGCACAAGTTATTTCTATATTTGCACATAGTTTGGCCTAGCATCATGTTTACAGCAATACTCACTTTTTAAGGCTTTCGTTAAATGCCTGCAAACACTGATCATATCCATGTGCATCATTCCAGAGTTTTGTCACCACAAAAATGTCTTCCCTTTTAATGCCTGATTGTTTGATAGCTTGACCAACGTCAGTTTCATTTCTGAGACATTCAAAAAAACATTTAAGTCACATCAATAAAGAAAGCAAAACAGTGGAATACACTTGATGACTATGGTCACACTTGTACCTGTAAGAACTTATAGACTTACAGTGACTTACAGTGACTTCATGCTACAAATTAAAACATACGTGAGTTAGTCATGGTGACATAGTTCTTAGGTTTTCTTATGTAATATTGGTCAGTGGTCAAATTTATTCTTGTGTCTTTTTGGAGCTAAAAAAAAATGCTATGTAATTACTTAGTAATTATTTATTTAGTAATTGGAGCCCCAAGCTTGGACTGGTTTCTAAACTGTGCTTACAATGAACCATCATTTTTTTTACCCTCCCTCGGGGATCTTTTGTATTGAATTTGAGTATCATTACCAGAGGCAAAGTGGAACATTGCAGCGCATGAAGATGGAGGTCATACAGCAGAAGATCAAGACCAAATTAGTGTGTTCCGGACTTCCATAAAGTGGACAAACCATACTTTGATCAGTGCAAATGAAGTGTTTAATACATGTACATTCATGATTGAAATGGTGAAGGAAATGTTGAAGTAGACGGGAGGCCGGGGCTTAATATTAGAGTTATTATTAGAGTAGGGGGTCTAACTGAGGATCATTACAATGTACATCACACTCACTTGTACAGAGCTGCAGTATCAATCAACCGGTATCCATTCTCCAAAGCAAACTTCACCGCCCCTCGGTACTCTTCTCCCAAAGCACAGTACACGCCAAGACCAAACAAAGGCATTCTATGGCCATCGTTTAACATTACTCTTCTTTCCAGATCTTCTCCTTCTATACTCATTGTTTTGAGTTTATTTAAAGCTCGGACGCCGCTACGAAATTTAGAAAACTGTGCCCTTCTTGCAAACTTCTGTATCTAACTGCCCGAGTACCACGGGAGAGTTGGGCACTAGTGTTGAGGTATTCCGCTTTTTGGACCCGTTCTGCGAGCGGGCTCACAAAGGCGCTTACCGTAAAAGCTTTATTAAGCCCCCCCCCCCCCCCTTCTATTAACCCACCCCCCCCCCCCCAAACCTCCTCTCTAATAAGTCCCCCGTTTGGAAGTCGTTTTTTTTTTTTTTGTAATAAGCCCCTCCCTCTCTAATATCTGTCGTGAAGTACTCTTGAAATATCAACAACACATGGTAAGGACTGAAACACAATAGTGCATGTAAAACTGAATAAACACAACAGTGAAATACCTTGGAAAATTTTTCAGAACACAACGATGAATGTTACCTTAGCTTAATCTTCCAAATTTCACTTTAATCGCTGACTATTACCTGTCAACTTTTTGGCGTCAAACGATTCTGAGAGCAGTTCTCCCCCACCCCGCTCCAGCCTCAGTCCATATCGCATCACAAGGTGTCTCTTGGTCGCCACTCAGTCCGCAACCCGCTCATGACACGGGTGTGGTCGGTCGATTATCAACCAAACCACTACTGCAGCCAGTAGCTAGTTCATATATCAGCGACTCTTAGGGAACGATACGTTATCGTCGCGGACCCTCCGCCGACTTGCATTGTGCAAGAGTTGTTTCTATTGTGATGATCAACTGAAAGACTGCCCATCTATCAAGCTTGAGAAATTCTAGACATGTTGCAGCACTGATTACCAGGATAAGGCTCTAGAATTGATGCAGTGTTAACTGTGAATGCTCAGCCTCTGTGGCGGGCCATACTACTTCAGAGGTAGGGAGGTAACTCATTTTTTGGGAGGGTGGGGTGGGGAATTGATTTTGTTTTTGTTTTTTATTTTTACAAATTCATGGCGATTTTTGCGAAACGTTAACGTTACAGAAAGACGACGCTTCGATTATATTTGATTTTTTTTTTAAACAAATTCAAATATTTCCAGCATTAACAAGGGAAAGTGTTCCACAGTTCCACAAAAACATATATTCAAGCATCCGTATTGAGCAAATAATTGTAGTGGTGTGGGGCCGAGACAAAATACACAATACAAAAGAAGATAAAAATGTTCTGGTGGCCTGGTGGAAAACTGTATCAACAGTCCCGTGGTAGTGTCATGTTATGATGTAAATACATGAGGGGGGGGGGGGGGCAAGGGGGGGTCTTGTCACGAAGTCACGATAGTAAATTTTCGATTTCGCGAATCACGACTGAATCACAATGCAGTGAAATTCAGCTACTTCACAGCCAAGGACTTTTGCATTTCACGCCTCACGGAATACACTTCAATCACGATTCACGGAACGGTTTTTTATCAAATCACGATTCACAGAGCACAAAAAAACCGGATCACGGCGTCACGAAAATACCCTTGCCGCCCCCTCATACATGGTAAGGATAATTTGGTGCGTCCCACAAGGAAAGCTTTTCAGAGCGTCGTGCAGTACTATTTCCAAAACGCGAGTGAGTGTTTCATCGGGGTATCCAAACAGCGACAAACAAATTAAAGCACGAGGCCGTAGGCCGAGTGCTTTTTATTGTTTTCTGTGACAACAGTACCGCGAACGTTGGCCAAAAGGGCGCGAAAAGAGCACGAAATCGCGTCAAACACGTATTTCTTTTAAAATCTGGTTATTCCGTAATGAAAACAAAAAGAGAAAAAAATGAGGAAAAGGAAAAAACAGCTAAAAAATCTCTCTTCCCCTCTAAGTCGTTATGTAAAGGAAACAAAAATAAAAAAAATGCCACTTATCAGTTATCAAGGCCTTGTCCCTCAGTATCGTAATTAATTATGCATCTTTGGCTTAGTTGTTATTTATTGCCAATGGTTTTTCAAACATTGTGTAACTGACGATGCTATTTGCGACATCGAAACATGTCTACAAATTAAAAACTGTTGTTATCTTTTTAAACATTTACAAGTTGTGGTTCAGTCAGGATGCCGTATACCGCAACAAAGCCGTCTTCGAGATTTTAGCAGTCTAAGAGTGTGGAGGATGAGATAATGCAGTGCCGAAATCAACTTCTTATAAAACCAAATGGTCGTTTAAGATGTTCAAGGAATGGAAACAGAATCGATTAGTGAAGCGCTGTGCTTTGGAACCCGGCGGCCTCTTTACCACGAAGAGTTGGAGGAAGAAATACAAACATTGGACACGACCATTACAGATATGTCTGCATGCAATCGCAACTACTGACTGTCGAAGTTCGAACAAGACGTAAGCAACGCGTTCGTTGTACTCAATTATTTGTGGTCTGAAGCGCCACTTTTCTGATGTAAATGGTAGGGCTGCATTGAACCCTTTAGACATGTCCGACCGAAGGTGAGTTATATTTTTTCCTGGGGATAAAATTTGGTTCGCATAAATTAGTTGTGTGTATTGTTGTTTTAATGGTACTTTTTCTTCGTTCGCTTTGGTAGGTGTGGTATTTAGGCGTATTCTGGAAGCAGAAATGAAGGAAGCAACGCGAATGGGTGTGACTTTGAAAAAGAAGACGTGATGCACGTTGTCGATTTCCATGCATACTTTAGTGGTATACATGTTTACCACTCTCACTGGAGAATGGTGCAGGTGTACTGTTTTTGAAACACATGCACGTGATGTGGTATACATCCGGTCATTGGTAGTTGCCGTAATGAATTACCTTAATGAGCTTCAGAATGTTATTTCAAGATTCCCAGCAGGATATCTGACAGTAAAAAGCGTGCTCCACTGAATTTCTGAAATAATCAAATCAGTTCGCTCTCTACTTAAATTGCAATGAATTGCCCAAATGAAGCACTCAACTTTCGAAAGAAATTTCTCATTAGAGAGTTTTGCTTGACATTTGCACAAAATGCAGATCAACCTGTTACCCCACGCAACTGAACATAAACAACCATGGTTTCTTTCACGACACATTCTCATCAACAAGGCCCTTTGGCTTGACCGCTGTTTTCGATTTGGGGTATTTTAACTTTGGAATCTGTTACGTGAAAAATTAGCTGCATGAATTCCCTTAACTATGTTTAGAAATTGATTCCGGCTATTCTGGCAAACGTTAAGGTACTCATGAGGCCTCTATAGGCCATCCTCTGAAGGCCACAAGCTTAAACTTGATTAAGAGATTAGTTCAATGCTCTCAGTTCGCCCATCCGTACTCTCTACGTAAATTGCATTGAATTGCCCAGATGAAGCGCTCAATTTTCCGGCGAAAGAAATCAGTTCTCATTCGAGAGTTTCTCTTGACATTTGCACAAACCGCATATCAATCTGTTACCCCACGCAACTGAACATAAACAACCTTATTTTCTTTCAACTCACATTCTCATCAACAAGGCCCTTCGACTTGATCACTGTTTTTATTTGGGGCATTTTAACTTTGGAATCCGGTACGTGAAAAATCAGCTGCATGAATTTATCTTAACGACGTTTAGAGGTACTCATGAGGCCTCTATAGGCCATCCTCTAAAGGCCCTAAATTTAAACTTGATTAAGGGATTGGTTCGATGCTCTCCGTAGCCCTTTTCGAATTCGTCTCGTGGTTTATCTGAAACGAAATAGAATAATAATATGACGGCTCTAGTTGGAACTGCAAGGTGATATTGGGCCACGTGATGCAGCCTGACGGCAACTAAAAATATACCTAATGAGGATCACAATTCCCGTCCACAATGGGAATAATTGCATATTCTACCTCTTCAATAAATCCTGTACCACTAGTTTCCTCTTTGTATCAAGTTGCCTCAGCCCTTAGCCTTTTGAAGCAGTTCTTCCTGTTTAACAAATGACGCTCGAATAATGCACCTATCAACGTTATTCCCGAAGGGGGGGGGGGGGTGGGGGGAAGAGAGGGGTTACGGGATGACGTGGGGACTCTGATCGACATTTCCTGCCCCGGGTGGGTAATTTTGACAAACTTTGAAGAGAATGTAGGCCCCAGGGTTGGGAAGTTAGATCAAACTGGAAAAGTGAGATAATATTCATCAAAGACCGTTTTCTAACCTTGGACTTTGCCATGGTAAAATACACGATGCGATGCTGCCTTCTTGAAACCCTGGATGTGAGTGCCTTACTATTATAAAAATACCCAAACGTCCACGTGAGGCAAGAACAAAATATACGCTTCAATTAAACTATTGTTTCCTGTTAGCGCGTTATCATAAACGCTTTCCAAACTATTTTCAGTTTTTCCAAAATAGAGAATTCGGCAGAATATTATAATTTTGACCCTTTTAAGCATAATCACTCCGCTAAAAACCATAAATTTCATGGGAATTATCGTAGGACCCTTTTTATGTTGAGAAAATAAGCGTTATTTCACGATTTTGTGGAATAAGAGGTAAAAAAATATGACTTGCTTTTTCTTATTTTTGAGGACAACAATTTTTTACCACTTTCTTGTCATTGGAAGTTGTTAAAACTGGTGGACATCAACAAAATATAGTTTTGCTGCATTCAACTTTTTCTATTTTTTGCGGATAGGCAAATTTGTTCCTCACAAATCAACAATATATAGACAACCTGCACATTGCTCTTTTTATTTGGGAGGCAAGACACCGAATTTCGGATGGCTTGATTTTGACTCCGCTGAAATCATGAAAAATCTCTTGTTATCTGAATTCAAAAAGTATCTTGATATCTGTGTTCAAAAAGCAAGGGTCCGAAATTCCGACCCTTGCTTTTTACTCTGCTGAAATCGTGAAAAATGTCCTGTTGTCTCGGGTTCAAAACGCAAGGGTCCGAAATTTGGACCCCTGCTTTTTACTCCGCTAAAATCGTGAAAAATGTCCTGTTATCTCTGTTCAGAAAGCAAGGGTCCGAAATTCGGACCCTTATACTTTTTACTCCGCTGAAATCTTGCATGAAAAATTTCTCGTTGTCGAGCTCTTTGTTCAGAAAGCCGCAACGATCATAAGTTTGGAATCACCTGAATTCATCAATAACTTAGCGCTGTATTCATTCTGAAAATAAAGGTCCGAATTGCAAATCCTTGACTCTGCTTAAATTAGAAACAGTATTATAATACTCACCGCTGGGAACAAGGTTCCGTTCAATTGGTGAAATCATTTGGCCGGCGACGTTTTACGGGATTATTATTAGGACAGAGCTCTTCATGCCATTTTATGTAAATTATATAACAAAATCTACGAGATGTCCAATTTGAACTCATTACGGCCTGTGCACCCTAATGACACAAACTTCGCTTTTCTACAGGGTCTCTGGCGCAGTCGCAACAGACAAAATCAAGCATTTGTTGCGTGATGTTCAAAGACATTTATTCAAACTGCATTCTGCTGAAATGAAGCCTAATGCATAAGAAACAGTTAGATTTCATTTAAGAGTGACTTTTAAAAATTCATACTACACTGAATTAGAACACTGAATTTAGAAAGTTTACATTTGCAATGGCTAATAACAGTGATAACCGTAGTACCTTCGATTTCCGCCGCTCACTCAGCCTAGTGAAGATCGCGAGCCTCAAAACATGTAGACCTGATGTTTCCTACCACATTTCCACTTACTTGATCTTTCGTCTGACTTCATTAAATCCTGTCGCGAAAACTGATGTGCTCATGACTTTTACTTTGCTTTCAAACAGTAGTCCTGCCTTGCAACACAAAGGCTCTCAGCTTCTGAAGACATCATTTTTGGCGCAGTGCTCAGAAAGTCGTTACTCGGTTAGCCACAGGGTTACGTCAGCATAGTTTTGGTTAGTTCAAAAAAAAAAAAAAGACCGGATACAAGAAATATTTTTTTTGTCTCCGCTCGTGAACACCGGATTGGAAGCATTCAGTGTAAAAGTCACCCAAATCTTCTCTGTATGTAAAAAACTTGAGATTATAAGTGCTTTTTAAGATTGAAGTTTAAGTTTAGTTTACTTTCAAGGTTTGAAACCTCCATTCACTCAGCGAGTACGTGACACATTCAATACCTGCCTTATCTCAAATAAAACCACAACAGACGTGCATGCATTCTCTTGAGCGCTTCATCGTGGATAAACATCTCTCAGTTTTGTTGAGGTAGTTGCAAAAAATCAACTTGTGAAAATGTTAAGTACCACTGCCACGGTCGATTCAAAATCAAGAAATATTAAAGGTCATGGATGGCGGAGTATAATCCTGGGTACCACCGACCTCCGCTGAAGAAGTTGCCAACCGAAAGCCAGGCCAGCGTCGCTGACAGTGGTTGGATTATGAACTTTTGACGATATGAACGCTTCTCTAGTTCGGGTAGGAACCATAAGGGCCATTTTGTGCTACGTAGTATAGTTATTAAGCTATTGTAGAAACGCCGAATCTTTAGAATTTCTACGAAATCCCTCATTCTAAGCGCCTTAAAGTACCATATCTTCGCATAGAATTGCCAAGCGATTAGGAAAAGGAATGTGGCTTCGTGGCTGCCCATTATTGCGACCTTGGGCATACCATAGAATCGCCATATTCTCGATAGTAGTAAAATTTGAGGTTTGACTGACGGGGACGGTTTCACAAAGAACTAAAAAAACGGCAGTCTGAAATTTTTGTCTAAATTCAACGGAATGTCTACCCTGGGTGCCAGAGGTTTTATTTTTCTTAGCGAGGCCGGCTAACGCAAAGCGCCTGATAATTCACACAATAATTCATTCACACGATAATTCAGAAAATTTTGGTATTTCATGTATAACTGCTGAAAATGTAATCATATTAGCCGGCATATATAGGAATTTGACAAGCGTTCCACTGGCATTCACTTTTGGTACATCCGTGATTTATAACCTCGCTGAATTTTTCGCGACAATTGTGAAATGAGCTTGAAAGGCCGATAATAGTCAGCCACGAGGCCACATTCCTGTGCTTATTTAGAAATTTGATTGAAGATTTGAGTTCCAGTTCAAAGTGGTTAAGCATTTAATAGGCTAGGCAATGAATTTTGGAATCCTAGGATTTCATAAAGTGATGCTATTATTGCTGAATTTGGCAGAGCAGTTAAAGCAAGGGTCCGAATCTCGGACCCTATAGATTTACATTTGTCTCGTTTTTGAATACCGCTTCTTGTGGATTCTTTCAAACAAGGGTCCGCATTTCGGAACCCTGGATTTGAAGAATTGTGTTTCAAGAAACAGATCTTTGGAGATTCACTAAAGCAAGGGTACGAAATTCAGACCCCTCGATTTATAAGTATGATGTCTGTATCATGTATTCATTGTGTGGATTAATTTGAAGGGTCCGAAATTCGGACCCCTGGATTTACAAGTATGACGTTGTCTAATTGATTTTGTACTTGTGTGGACTAAGTTGAAGGGTCCGAAATTCGGACCCCTGGATTTACAAGTATGACCGGCGTTGTCTAGTTTTCGGTATTTGTGTTGATTAAGTTGAAGGGTCCGAAATTCGGACCCTGGATTTACAAGTATGACCGGCGTTGTCTAGTTTTCGGTATTTGTGTTGATTAAGTTGAAGGGTCCGAAATTCGGACCCCTCGATTTACAACTATGACGTTGTCTAGTTAATTTTGTATTTGTGTGGACTAAGTTGAAGGGTCCGAAATTCGGACCCCTGGATTCCAATGTTTTGTAGTTTCCAGGAAAGTAGTCTTTGCCAGCAGTAGTTTAGTTTGCTTGGTTGCTTGATTTGTGAGGACAATAAAAATCCCTTCGCTAAATATGAGATTTCTTGATGTCTGTTTTTTCTGCTCCGCAAGAATCGACAGAATCTTGACACTAATTTACGATCTCCACCAAAAATGAATAAAAAGGAAGTTTTCTGTGGAAAATTAACAAATTGGAAAAACTGAAAATAGTTTGGAAAGCGTTCATATATGGCAAGCCAAATTTTGCCTCCTTTTTACGTCTTGTCAAATCTAAACTTACAATAGAGACAAAAGCGGGAGACACCTCAAAATGGACTCCTTTTGTTGACTGCCTTTAATTTGTCTTTTTTTCCTATTCCGCTGACGGACAATCTATTGGAAAATATGCGACAATTTTGTAATTATCTAAAAGTTCTATAAATATATTACTAAATTTCTCCACTCTTCACTCTCTGCTCTTGCATGTAATAGGCTAGTTTCGAATTGTGGGAGAACAAAAGAACCAAGTAGAGGTTCAGGGGAACAATTTGCATTTTTTTTTTGTTAAAAACAAAGAAAAATGCAAATTATTCCCCTGAACCTCGACTTGGTTCTTTTGTTCTCCCACAATTCGAAACTAGCCTATTGGTTTGTATATGTAATTTGTTTCTGTTACATTGCTGTTACATT
Organism: Pachyseris speciosa; assembly: GCA_016490735.1. NCBI lineage: Eukaryota > Metazoa > Cnidaria > Anthozoa > Scleractinia > Pachyseridae > Pachyseris > Pachyseris speciosa. The sequence continues at coordinate 50,338 of JAEMWC010000269.1, forward strand.
AAAAGTTCCCCTCAATAAAAAAATAAAAAAATATAAAAGAACAAGATGGAGGAAAGAAAGGTAAGGAAAATTTGCCCAGTCTGTTTTTACTATAAACCATCGGTTTCTTTCAGTGTTCTTTCATCCCATCGTTAAAACTGAAATTCTTACCACCTGGAGTACGTGTTTGTATTGTTTAAGCATTCAACAGGTCAACCTCTTGGATCCTCAATCCCTACAGTAGGGAACTTTGAACTCGAAACTTTACCCCAAGGGTGGGGAGGTTTGACTCAAAATTTGCGTTTAGGATTAAAGTCCCCACCCGATTCCGTTATCTCAGTTTAAGGTGGCTCCTACCGGTTTCTAGCATTTTCAAGCACTACTTTTTTGATGGATCATTACTACCCATTTTTATAAGTTAATACCTTTAAAGTGGTATCAAAGAAATGCCCAATCATTGGTAGACAAGTTATAAAACTTTTTTGACATAACAGGTTACCATAGCAACACCATAGCCTGTTAAAACACCCCTTATTTTAGCTTTAAGCGACAACAACTCAAAAACGAGTTCGGTAACCCCCATATTTTATTTTCGCAAAATAATTAGCATAATATAATAAAACTTTTTGCAAAGTTAAAAAAATTCATTGGAGCGGATTCAGAGCCACCTTAAGATTGGGCATTTCTTTGATACCACTTTAAAGGTATTAACTTATAAAAATGGGTAGTAATGATCCATCAAAAAAGTCGTGCTTGAAAATGCTGGAAACCGGTGGGAGCCACCTTAAGTAAATCCTAGACAAAACTTTTTTTAACAAAACAAAACTTATTTTAACATTCTTTGCATCTGTTCATTGAAATGCTAAAAACTCTTACCCAGAAATTCAAGACGGGGCCTATGATTCGCAGAAATCTCTTGTAACTGGGCCACCAGCAGAGAAGCAAGCATAAGAAAAAGGAAGATTCTTTTACCGCCTGCCATTGTTGTGTCAAGAAAGCGCAGCTGTTTTGACATTCAGATACGGCTTTCTCTGTCACAAACAAGCTAGCGCCGAAACGTAGTTATTTTAGCCTTTTTAAATATTAAAATGATTTTAAGTAATGTTTTTGTTTTCGCAATTTCTTATTGTTAAATGTATTTTTAAATCACTTCTTCGTATTGTTGTTACAGTTGAACCCTCGGTAACTCGAATTCCCCGCCAACTCGAAGCAAAACTGATTTCCCTTGGATTTGCCTCATATATTTACTGTAATTTTAACCCCGATAACTCGAAGCGATATTTACTTCCTTACAGGTTCTTTTCTTTGTAATTCACTTTTGCGGACTAATGAGCCATAACATGTTGCACCGTCAGATTACATTTAATCTCACACGTGACGTCATTAGAAACTAAAATTCAAAAGTAAACAGACTTTTGCATTTTTATCTTCATCACGTAAAAGACAGTTTAGAACTGTATCTGCTGGCAAGTTTTCAGCTCGGTAGCTTGTTTTGTTTTGAAAATAGAGCAGTTTGAAGTTTACTTATATTACGACAAATTGACCTTTGTCGATATCAAACGTTTGTATGTCAGTAAACAAACGGTTTTGACAGTTCTTTCCGGCGAAGAGAAATAATGGCGCGTAATCCAATCTCGTACCCAGAGTCCTCAGGCTGTTTGGCCAGCGAGTGGACGCCCGAAGAGACTCTGGGATAATGGACCGCCATTTTCCCAGAAAATCTGGGGTAAAACAATGGAAGCCGTTCCGGTCCAGCCAATCAAAAAATTTGATTTTTTTTTCCCATTATCCCAGAGTCTCTCCTGGCGACTAACCGCTGGCCAAAGGGCCGGAGGATTCTGGGTACGAGATTGCGCGTAATCTGGAATCGATTTATTTGCCATTACTTGTGCGTCAGCGGCAACTTTGTGTTAGCGGCAACTGACGTGCTTGAAACATACAGTCTGTTTTTAAACGATCAGTTTGTTGACTTAAGTCCGGCATTGAGAGGCTGTGCAACACTATTGACAGAAACAGAATGGCTGCTAAACGCCGGGGACTTATGACGGACTATTTTTCAAATCAATCATGTGAACATATTTTTCAACAAATGTTAAAGTGAGATTTAGCGCTAAGCATTCTGAAGAGCAGCTACTTTATATTTCATGCTGTTGAAACCCCGATAACTCAAAGTAATTTCTATTTCTCTTGGCAATTCGAATTACCGGGGTTCAACTGTATTCAGTTATTGTCACTACTATAATGCTTGAATTTTTTCAATCTATCCTTTCCAAGGACACTCTGTTACATTCCCCAATGGAGTACAGCATTGCTCCGTTGGCATTGCATCCTATTTGTAAAAACAAAATACACCATGGCTTAGTTTTGTTTTTCACTCCCCGTTCTTTAACGCTCTGAGCTGTGGTCATTTCATTTATTATTTGCCACAAATACATCATTCAAATACCAATTTACAGCAATTTTTGTAATCAGTTTCTTTTTAGAAATGTAGCGAGGAAGCCCAATAGAAGCTGGATGCTTATTAATATTGGGTTCCTCCATCGACGCAGTGGATCGCATGGACATAAAATAGCAAAGAAGTGCGAGTTTATTTAGTTTACCGTTGATAAGGACTTTTTCAGTGAAGTCTCAAAGCTAGAATATCTGGGGCCAATAAGGCAAGATCACGGGGTAGGTGTCGGTAGGGTATTCCAAACCTTAGGACCTTGGTGGAGGATTGTAAACTGCTTGATGTTGGTTTTGTAATATTGTAGACGATAGTTGAATTATAGATTGCGCGACCTCGCACAATTCCTAGTCAGTTTCTTTTTTTTTCTTCTTCTTCTTCTTCTTTTTTTTTATTTAAACAAAAATTTTCTTGGCATTTGCTCTAAGAGCACATAGTGCTAATCAAGACAGCTAATACCATTTTCTATGAGTTGCCCTTTAGAAGGGGACAATTAAAAAGAAAACAAGGCCGTCACTGCACTCCTCAGTATTACGCTGTGATAGAGACTGGTTGAATAAACAGGGTATTACTTTGTTTGTTAAGTCGGCAGCGTAAGCGTGCGAAAACATCTCTTTTTTGTTGTTTTGTTGCAGGCTAACATCGTGTGGATTACTAGAAGCGAAAATGCAGCCTGATCATGAATAATATGTGATGATGATGGTTCAACTGTTACCCTTCCGACCAGGCTTTTATGAGCTTTTTCTGATAGAGGCTCCGTCCACACCTATCCGAATATTTTTAATCTGCGAATCTGCGGATTAACAAATTTTCACATCCACACGCAACGTACTCACTCAACGTATTTTATTTAGGACTGTGACAACCCTCGCACTTTCAAAACTATATGTCTCAAATTTAACCGTGCTCTTAGTCTTGCTCGTCCTGTAACATGTTGTCGTTAACTGTATTCTTCTACTGCAATTTTTTAAGTGGGCCCACAGTAACTGGCTCCCGCTGTTGTGGTTACCCTGCCTATGGTCTAGTATCCAGGACTCCTCTGTGGCTATTGTCAACAGAACATGCGCCATTAGGCGTGCGAGTTGGCGGAAGATTCATCGGATTTGAAAATATCCGGATTCAACCGTCCACACGATTTAAAATTCTTTGCGTATTCAAATATTTCCACTCTGGAGAGCGGATTTAAAAAGTTGCGAATTCGCCGGATACGTGTGGACAGAAGGCGAATCCGGAAAGAAAAAGTTGCGAATTCAAAATATCTGTATGCGTGTGGACGCCGGGGGCCAGAAAAGCTCACGGAATGTCTAATTATTTGAATTACTCACCAGTATTTTCATGTCATCCTCGCTCAGACTGAAGTCAAAAACTTGGGCGTTTTGTTGAATTCGTTCTGGATTGCCTGACTTTGGAATGGTGATGTAGTTTTTCTGAACAGCCCAACGGATGAGAAGCTGCGGTACTGATTTGCCGTATCTGTTAAAAACGAGAGTATAGCATTATGGTGTCACTTCTCATTAAAAGTTATTAAAGCCAAACACATTTCGACCGATGTGTACAAGAGGCTTGTCACATAACGGTAAGCTGTCAAATTATCCAACGGCTCCCCACGAAGTGTCCCATAAGCTCAGTGTTAACAGTATTATGTACACGCGTGTGCGAAAGGTCGCTAATGAAGTTTTTGCATATCAGTGCTGCCCTTCTAACTATAACTGTTTCAAATCAAATGAAGAATGATCCTCGCAGTTGTGAACGCAATTTATGCAATTGCGAAAAGAAGCCTCAGGACTTCAACGGGGTTCGAACCCGTGACCTCGCGATTACCGGTGCGATGCTCTAACCAACTGAGCTATGAAGCCACTGACGTTGGGAGCAGGTCAATTGTGGGTTCATATGTTCCCGTGAAAGAAATGAGTGTAAATGATATATGAAATGAATCATATATGAACTGCGGAAATGAAATCAAATGAAGAATGATCCTCGCAGTTGTGAACGCAATTTATGCAATTGCGAAAAGAAGCCTGAAAAAAATTTTTTCAGGCTTCTTTTCGCAATTGCGGAAGAATACGTCAAGCAATTTGGCACGGAACCAACAAATCTATGAATTTGGTTTTGATCGATCTCGACTCGTGGTCTTTCAATGATGCTGTCAATTTATCGATTGGTTAAAATTTGGAACTCGCCCATTTCCCCACGCAACTCTGAAACGGTCAATATCCGGAATGACAGAATAACAGGAAAAAAGTTTTCCAAAAGAACATAATCTCTAAAAGTGGGAATACTCTTTGTAGGGGTGGCCTGAGAACAGCGCACAGATTAATCTGGACTGGGGCATCTGAAATTGACTTCAGGTGCCACGTTGTAGGCATGGCGGGCCTACCGAATCTTTCCAAAAAGAACGGACGATTAGAAGTCCACAGACTACTGCAAGGTTGATACAACGTAATATATTTGAGAACAATATTTCGGCTGGCCAACTCAGCCTTCTTTAGGTTTAGATGTTACTAAATTATAAAAATGAAATATTAAGATTATATTTTGGAGGATGTTGCAATACATAGGAGGGGCGGAAATGTAATTAATTACATAGAATAAAACAATATTAACCTTTCTAAATTACAATTCATCACATCTATTCAAACCATGGGGCTCTAAAGTCCCCGCGAAATCCGGTTATAAGAAATGACTCTTTGGCTTTTCTGATTGAATCACGTGAGGAGTGGATTAGTTCAAGTGGGATAAGCTGCATATCAGTGTGGCAGTGGTTAGGATTTGAGAGAAAATGTTCGGAAACAGTGGTAGGTTTGGATTTAATGTTAGTTTTGTCGAATGGGCGTCTCTGTTCATTGAATCTGTCTTTGAGACGTCGCTTAGTTTCACCTATGTATTGTAAATGGCAGCGGTTACATTGTATCATGCATATTAAATTTGTGGTGTTACGGGTTACGCCTGTGGAATAAAATGTATAGTGATTAAGACCGTTAGTAATGTAAGGACAAGTGGCGCAATCTTGTCCACAGCGGAAAGAGCCTGGTGGTAAATTAATACCGTTAGGAGCCGTGACAGCAGGTAGTTTTGCCTTAACTAGAACGCATATTCTGTGTATTTCGAGTGCATCATTATTCCGTTCAGAACGCTCATTCCATGAAGAGGTCTCAGAGGAGCACGATAACCGCCTAATGAGAGTACTCCGGGATGGCCCCAAACCAACGCGACCCTTTCGGTCCCCCGGAGAGGGGGGACACTCCATTATATAGGCTATATAGGTATGTGCGGCCCCAAAGGGTATGGGTTTTTAGCCGTCTTGGTCTGAAATAGGGTTACGTGTTTCCGGTATATTACTATATAAACAGCCCTTCCAATGTAAACCCTCATTGTACCTGAAGAAGACTGGTTTGGCCAGCCGAAATATAGTACACAAAACTTAAAACCATTCTACGTTGTATTTGCCCTTGCTTTTATACTCTTTGTTGATTTTATTACGTCGATCAGATCACCAGTTTGATCCAACGTATACCAGCTGGATTATTGTCCACGGTTGCTTGCTTGAACATTTGATATCGATTTTGACCATTTTGGTCTGAAATAGGGTATGGTTTGAGCACTCTAGACTTGAATTGGGTATTTGTTTTAAGAAGAAGCTACTTTTTCTTCATTAGGCGATAAGACCACCAACAAACGCCATTCTCCAATTATATGTTTAAGCCGACCGTGTCCGTATAGTAGTTCTGAAATAGGGTTTTAAATTTTTGATCAGGTCTGAAATAGGGTAGGGAAAATCGAAGATTTTGGTCTTTCTGGGAGTAGGGCTCAACAATGCCGGACCGGGTATCGTTGGATTCACAGCTGTTTACTGTAGAATCCTTGATATCACGTCACTTACCTACTAGCTATTTCAACCAGTGTAGGATCTCCATTTTTTTGGCCGCGAAATATTGGACAATAACCCATGACAGCAATTCTTTTTTCTTTGCAGTAACCGACAACGTCTTCTAAGCGCCAATAGGGATTGAGCTCTATTTGATTGACAGCTGGAGTTGGAAGCCCTGCCTTTTCCATCTCTTTGAGGTGATTAACGCCGAAGTTCGAGACACCGATTGACCTATTGATGCAAATACTTTCAGTTAAATCACGTGTTAACGGAACATGACAACGAGGGACGCTTCCACTTGCAAATCACGCAGCATTTTTTTTTTTTGTTAGAAAGAAAATGATGATAAATTGCTGAAAATGTTATAATCTGTTTTAAATTGTTTAACTCTCTTGCATCCCATTTCGAAACAAAATTTTGCACGAATGGAAAACACATTTAATTTTCTCTACATTGGTGATTCGCATTGGATAAATTCTTATCCTTAAGCACCAATCTTCACCACAGGCAAAAGAACAATGAAAAAATATAAATTTATTTGCTGCCCTATCCGGCCTTTTGGACAGCAGCCGTACGGCCGGTTACCTATATTTAAGTAATTAAGATTTCTTTTCACATCAACTTGTCACCGTCATTATTCCTCATCAGCCATTCAAGAGCTTAAAACTTTACTTCCCAGAATCCTTGAGAAACCGTGGTAAAACAATTTTCAACGCAAACCAACAAAATCCTACTGATTTGGAGAATACACTAATACATTGCTTGTACCTTATAAGTCCTTGTTCCTTTAATTTCATCATGGCTTTGTAGGAATCAACATTTTTTCCCACAGCAGGGGAGTGGATGAGATACAAATTAACGTAGTCTACACCAAGCCTTTAACAAGAAAATGAGTTCACACATGTCATCATCGAGCCTGTTATGACAAAAAGTGTACACGCAACACATTCAAGTGATTTGGTTATATACTAATGTAGTTGTATAGTTACATTATGGTCGTCTGACAGTTAGGCTTGGATATATTCTGCCGGTAGGATTTCGAACAGGATAAGCGATATTTCAGAAAAGCATTCTGCCGGAAGAATAAGGCATTTTCGAGCATAATTTGAGCAGATTAACGGACAAAGAGTAACACTAATGCGATATGCATAACAGTTTTAAGAAAAAATGAAAACAACTTGTGATTTATGTGATTATTAACTGAAACGTGCTCACTCCCTCACATACTAATAAGAATTATATAGTAATGATATTGTACAAAGTAAAATGAATTATAATTTTGCTATGCATAATGCATATCTAATAAGTAATAGGGGTTAGGCCCAGCCTCCCTCCTATATTTGTCCGGGAAGAATTTTGAGCACAATAATCAATTTTCAAAAAACACTACCGACAGGCAGAATAAGCTATTTACGAGTGGAATTTATCCAACCCTGGACAGTTCCATTTGGCACATGAGGACAAATGAAAATGAACGGATAGATTTTTATCTGGCTCAGTTAGGTAGATTAGGTACAGGTACATTAGGCACTGGAAAAAGTTAGTTAAAGAGCTTTATACGACACTCGATTCATTTACTAACCCTTTATTGACTACAATTTTACTAAGTAACACCTTACAAATTGAAATAATCTTACTTCTTAAGACTTGTATCAAAAGCCTGGAAACATTCCTCGTATCCGTGGCCATCGTCCGCTAACTTAGTCACCAAGAAAATGTCCTCTCTTTTCACTCCCGATTCCTTGACAGCTCGACCAACTTCTTCTTCGGTTCTGGTGAAAAAACAATATCAATATAACATCTCGCAGCGTTTCTACACCAAGTCCCAACCCACCTGCATAACACTCAGCAGTGGTGCTATTCTTGGTGCAATATGATCAGTGGCGACCCAATGTCATATCTGAACTCACGACGGTTTTGCCATAATTTGCACGTTATCAAGATCACAACTCTTTCGAGTCTGTAAATTCAGATGTTGGTTATATATATATATATATATTTTTTTATTTATTTATTTATTTTTTTTTATTTAAACATATTGGGAGTTTAGATGTTCGCCCCAAGAGCTTCATTTCGTTCAATCACTATCGAAAAGAAACCTCCCGGAACATTCCGCGACATATCCAAAACACGAAGAAAATTCAATTTAAGAAAATATAAACATACAAAAAATATACTATTAGTACTATTAGTATAATCCGAGAGATTTTAAATGACATAGAGAAGAGAAAAAAATCCATGTTTTAAAAAGACGGTAAATGTCGCTGTGGGGTCCTGCAATAACAACCCTAACTTGCTGCTGAGATTTTCAGATGGTCGCTTGCGGAGGGTTGCTTCTTTGCGGAAACTTTACGCGCAAAAGATCCTCTGAGGCATTTTGATGCCCAATGTTTTCTCATACTCGGCTGGATATGAGCCTCGTGTCAGTCATACACAATCGGATTACTAATGTTCATACCGACATGGAGATGAATTTTCTCAGAGAAGACTAACTAAACTCAAGCTTATTACCTACCATAAGCGCAAGTCTAAGGGAGTGCTCAAGAGGCCAGAAGTGGCTCATAAATTAAACGGCTTTTCATGATTGTGAATAAGGTGTTTCCTCGAATAATACATGTAAACCAACCCTAAATACAGGTATCTCTCTATTAAGCGACCACCGTGCAGGAAACAGTGGTCGCTTCAGGGAGGTAGTCGCTTAAGAGAAAAATCAAGACAATAAGCAAAAACTGCATGGATCCACTAATTGTTACTATTTAATGCCCTGTCAATGAAGCGAATATACAAAGCTCCCTTGAGAAAAACGTATTCTAAATCAGGCAATAACTACAGTACGCTACTCGCTTACTCATTATTAGTTTTTCACACATACGCGTTTCACTTAGAAATGTGTTTCTTTTTAAGTCACTTGAAATTAGTTTACCAAAAGAAAAACTTCCAATTACACCTCACGTTTTCTACTGAGGTAAGCTGAAAGCCACTATTTGGGAGATTTAAGGGGTAATGCCCACTACAACATGATCTTAGTGCCCAATTAGTGGCTCTCAGCTTACCTGAACACATCAATTTGTGATGTATTCTTGTCCAAAGATTTTGTACTAGTCTTGCGGGTGGTCGGTTACCACAAACACAAAACAAAATGCTGTGTCAAATTTCTGGCCTGGAAAGCAGTCGCGGTCGCCTAAGAAATTTGAACAGTGGTTGCTCTCTAGATAGTTTTTGAAAAAGTATTTGACTGATTGAAACAAAACGTTTATTTAAAAAGTGGTCGCTTATGGGAAGAGGTCGTTTAAGAGAGTGGTCGATAACAAATAAGAGAGAGTGGACCGTATTCAACTGTTAACCCATCTCCATCTCCCGGATGGAAAGGAACCTCCTGGATGGAAAGGAACCATAGACCCTTTTCATAATGGCGCCCGACAAATTATTCTTTTATTCTTATGATAATAAGCCCTACTAGACTCGTCAGCATGAGCAAAATTCAATAGAATTTTTTCATTAAAGTGACTTAGAGGTTAGTAGGGCTAATTAACACATATACAAAAGAATAATTAAAATCGTCCGCCATTATGAAAAAGGTCTATACACCTCCCAAAATAGGGCATGCCTTAACTCCAATACACCTTCCTCCTTCTGTACGACATTTAACGTCTTCTTAAATTCGTTTACTCTTCTTGTTATTTCCAGAATGTTTTTCTATTTTGGACCCATTTAATTGCTCAAGACCTTTTTCCTTATTATTTTCTCCACGCTCCAGAATGTTCGGGGATGCTCCATATTCCTGGTTTTATCGACGCCCCCAGGAGCAACGCCAAATCGTATACTGACAAAGAACTAATTGGCCATAGATTATCATGAGAACATTACCACCGATGATAAGTTCGATTACCAGAGAAAAAACCGAGGCGTTTCCCCAGATGATCCGAGAAAACATCACCTCTTTAAACCGTACACGTTCCAGTGAAGGCGAATTTGCTTAGAATATAACATTTGTTCAATCTTCTTAGTGCAGGTCTAAAGGGGCAAGCTGAATGCCTTTAAGACGTAGCCTGCAGATTTGGCAAAAAGGTTTACGGTAAAAGTTGCTCTAAAAGTTCCGAAGTTCTTAAAAAGCCATTCTTGTTATTCATAGTCAACTCCCTCAAGACCTCACGGCCAATATTAGCAGTAACGCCGGAACCTCGTATATATCTCAATATGCTTATACATCTCAGACGCTGCAGTACAGTATAATTAGATATCGTCAAAATTGCGAAAAAAAAAAAGCAACAACAAACAAGACACAATACGGAGAGTAGCAGGCAAACACGTAGATTTCGAGACACGTCACGCTGGACTCAAACCTATATTTGGCTCACGTGAATACATGAGCATGGCGTGTGATCAGAATAACGATTAACAACACGAGAAAAACAAAATGTCAACAACAACTACAAAGTTGGCTTGAAGTGAGTGTGCACGACTTTATGACAACGGCTTCGATGCCGGGTCGCCTCATTTTTTATTTGCTGTAGAATGATACCTTGGGTGCGAGAGGTTATTTGATGGTGGTTGAAGTCAAGAAGTGTCATTGAGTCACAAGACGTGTGGAGTCGCACGTGTACGGCTGTTGCAAACGAGTCCACGGGCACAAGATGGAAACGGGATGAAAACACACCATTATAACAGTCAAACAGGTATTAGGTGGATATTAAAAATCGACCATACTCACCGATAGTAAGCCGCCGTATCGATCATGCGATATCCATTCTGTAAAGCAAACTTCACAGCTTTCAGAGCTTCTCCGTCGGAGAAAAAATTGAACGCTCCAAGGCCAAACATAGGCATTTTATGGCCATTGTTTAAGGTGAGTTTTCTGAGAAGACCTTCTCCTTCCATGTTTGTGCTCTTGTTTGTGCAGAATAAACTATCTTTTCTCTCCAGTCCCCTGGCTAACCCCATCGGCTGATAGCCGTGTTTATTTGGTTTGGTTGGGGGTAGGGAGGGGTGTGTTTCGTCATTTAACTTTTTCACGAAGCTATGTTGTGGAAAATTTTTTGAATTTTTTGGTGATTTTTGGGTATATTCGGGACAATATAATTTTTCTCATTGCAAGGATTAGTTAAATTTAGGGAAATAGGAAATATTGAAGATTTAATGAAGGTTTAAAATAGGATTTATAAAGATGGACACCAAACAATGCCCCACCAGCCTGGAGTGCCCTTTTGGGGTTGTCAAATGTCATGGTGGTGTTTCAAATTTTTTTTTTTTTTTTTACAATTCAATCCTTTCTTTAAACTCCCAGGGAAACCAGGAAATGGGAAATGTTGTACTGTGTGTGGATTATCGGAGCAGTGGAGCTATGCGGTTGATGGAAACGTGGTAAATTGAAAAGCAATGAAAAACTTTCGTTGATTTCACCGGACAAATTTATTCTTTCCACCGATCAGCGTAGATCCACTCATTACTGCTTCTTTTTGCTATTTATTTCATTTATTTGCCATTTTCGTAATATTTACATGTAACACACCTAAGTTAGTGGCCAGGAGACCTCAGGAAACAACAAGGCTTACACGAGAGGCCACCTCGAAGGATAATACAAAAGTATAATTTAGTGCTGTGTGAGTGCGGCATGACCGATTTTTTCTTGAAGGTAAGAAAACTTGCTGAACAGTTAATTGAAGTGGGGAGAGAATTCTAAACTATAGGACCTTGAAAAACCTTGTATCAACCGCACCCACAAAACCTTGACTTCACGCATGCGCGTCGTGCTACTGTCTTGCTTACCTGGCTCGACTGTCGCACGACTCAAGCACGACTTGGTTTCAGACATCAAATTTAATTCCGTTGTAGAATAAATATCTGTTGCCCAATCTCGAACCCAGAATCATCGGGTGCCGCAATCAAAACACTGAGCAGCCGTTGTACGAAGCAAATCCAAAATTGAGTTCAACACGAGTGGCACGACGTTTGAAACCAAGTCGAGCTACGGTAGCCGTGTAGCACGGCAAGCCTTGCCGTGCTACACGGCAGTAGCACGACTTGGTTTTTAAACGTCGTGCTTAAGTCGAAGTTAATTCGATTAGTTGAGTTCGACAGTACGGCAGCAGCACGACGTTTGTAACGGGATTAAAAAGCATAAGCGAAAGCATAAGAAGACTATGCCAAGTGAAAACGAACACTACTCAAGCGAACGCAAGCATAAGCGCAAGCACAAGGAAAAGGAAAAATTTTGATCCTTGCGCTTATGCTTTTGCTTATGCTTGTGCTTATGCTTGCGTTAAGCCCGTTTTCACGGTGAAATAAACGCTCTTGTGCTTGCGCTTGAGCTTGCGTGGCTAGTGAAAACCAGGCTTAACGCTCTTATCCCCAGCCCTAATTGAATCTCCAGTTTGCTATATCAACTCATGCCTCCATAAATCATTTAATCTTCAAACGAAATTAAATTCCACCTTTTCCCTTAACTATGTGATAACAAGCACATCTATTGAACAAAGACAATTTTATTAGCACAAGCCAACGCCAGTTTAAATATAATTAACATTGCATAGTGAGGTAACATAAGAACTTCAGAAAACTGTATCCTCTTGGAACCTAACTGAAACGAAAGATAAGCCAATTCTTGTTTATAATTGTTTATTCGCCACAACAATTAAAAGCTTAATAGGTATTCACCGGCAGTGCTTGCGGTGAATAGCTCTGCACATCCTAGTTGTAGCTCGGTTTCTTCTATTCCTTCAGGGCCTGTGAATGAAGGATAAGCAAAAAATCAAAACAATTCACCAGGAGTTATCTCTGTCATGCGGTGCTTTCTTACTTCTTTGCTCCATGATGACAAAGAATGTCACAAAGTGTTCCGGACAATGAATAATTTATTGCACTTATAATTTTACAGTTGTTTCTTTGGGATGTCCATCTGACTTGTATGATGAATTGTTTGTTGTTCTTGCACCCCACTTGGTTTACGGTCCTACTTATCATGCGTTATCTCTGTCACCGTTGTTAACTGTTCGTTTTTCGCCGTTGTTGAAACACGGAGTGTACTTCAAGTTAACTCGTGACTGCAGATGAAAACATTCGGTAAGATTGGTTTCTTGACGCTCACATACAATGACTTGTTACCGAGGCGTATTTTAACTAGTTTCGTTAGGTTGTTTGCTACCGAATCTTGTAGTCAAATCTTTGTGAAAGTGTTCGGAATTAAAAGGGTGATATCTGAACTGTTGATTTTGTCGTAGTGATGATGATATTAAACTTTATTACACACTTCAAAAAAGGGTTGATACCTCTCACAAGGCGAAGCAGTAACGGCACAAGAATAGGTTTGAATAAAGAAAATTAGTGAAAGAACGCATGAGCTGCCAGTCTGCAATCGTTTGTTGTTTTCTCTTGTTGCATTTTCACGCAAGAGGCTTTAATTTGTGCTGCACGAATGCAATTATCTTGCTGTGCTAAAATCTTTGCAAGTTTGCTTGTGCATACCCAACGATTCCCACCGTTCAACTTGGATTATATGGGATTTGTGCAATTTTTGAAATTTATTTTGCAACGTATGCACCATTAACCACTTACCCTGGTCTTAGCTAAATATTTGGATTATTTTACTTCTCAACTCACTAATTTAGTGGTACTAAGCTTGCTCCATACGTTTGGGAGTCTAACAAGTCGCTTTCATGGTTTGGAAATCTAGAAAGAATTTGTCAAGCTGGCGGCCATTTTGGGGGCGTTTTCTTCTTATTCATATTCAGTCGAAGGATATCATTCGCTAGAAAATCATTGCCTAACTCGCTTGTTGGGCTAAAAGTAATGAGACAAGTCACTGAACGTGCGAAATTAACAAGCAACACCAACTGAAATGCAAAACCGAAGCACAAAAATAGTTGAACAGAAATGATGGAAAGAAACACTAATACAATATAAACATTTAGCTCTTAAAATTTATAAACAATTATAAAATGTTCAGATAACTACGCGCGCTATGATTGGTCGAATCGAGTATATCAATATATGCACTCGCCCCACGTCACGCGCGTGCATTATTGAATTCTAATGTACGCAGGCTAGTAGACGTCACAAGTGTATGCGCGCGCAATCTCTGGATGTGTTTTTAAGAAAATAAAGTAAAAAGAATAAAACAATAAGGGATTCAATCCATATCTGACATTATAACCCACCGATTAATTTTTGCGCGATTTTATTGGTTATTTTGAATCACGTGGTGCAAATCAGAGGACGGGTATCGGACAATGTACCACGTCCGCGTCAATATTTGTCCTGTGATTTTTCGGTCGCAAAAAAGAGAAAGCAAAGCCAGTCTTTTTAAAATTTCTTCTATTTCAAATGGAAGAATCCAATTATAGTTTAATAACTCAACCAATAAATGCAGGTTGTTAACGTCATTCGCAATTATCGCCTGATCACTTTTTTTTCAACATTTTCAACTTTCAACTGTTTATACGATTGTGCAGACGTGACTTCAGTATTGAGAGACCGCTACAAAACGTACACCAGAAAGTCCCATTGGAGGGTTTGGGGCTTAAGGTGACAAAGATGTTATTCCTTAAAGTTAAAATCAAGTTTTTCATGTCAACTTACAAATCGGGTGGTGGAACATTCTCTTTGAACTCCCCTATCCAGTTTCCCACGGGCGAGTACCGGGCGACGGCCACCAGCCTGGTGTCACCACTTTCATCAGTGCCTACAGCAGTGGCCATACCGAGCTCCTTGCTGGCTTTCCAGATCAACTGCGTAAAGTGTGTTACTACCTCGCCTGGTGTCTTTGCTTCTCCGGTATGGTAATCATAATCTACTTCCTCGTTATACCACACCTGCACAATCGTTTCACAGCTAAGGCAATCACCTTGATTCTCTTTGTATCCACACAGTCTCTTCGCAGGTCCCTCGTAGTACAGGTTCTCGCCCTGATCTTTTCCCCGGGCTGTTGGATCGTGATCAAATTTGCCGGTAGCAGCAAGGTGATTGGCCCAGTTTTGTGCATCACGTGACAACTCAGGTGACCATTTGAGGGGAGGGACGCCGTGGAATGCTCGGAAATCATTGTGTGCTTCAAGGCAAGTCTTTTGGAAACCTGGAGAAAAAGAATATAAATTACCGAACTAAAACATAGCTTATAGTTCACGTCTGAGAGAATGAAGAAATGAATTAGAGGCGAATACTTAATCCAAACAAAGAGATAGAGATTCCGTCCATGATAGTGTGCATGAAATTTGCCTGAGCAGACAGTGTCTTCAAAAATGACTTAGATGATGTATGTTCCCTTATCCTTGTTGTTAACGTTTGATGAAATTAAAAAGGTTTGAAGCAGGAACTATGTTGAACTGTCAGGTACGTTTGCCGGGTAGGTCCATTTTGTTGAAGGTTCAACATAAGGCAGACCATGGCCACCTATAGGTTATCAGAGGCCTGATCAGATTGTGACGCATCATCATGTTGCTTGTGCCTCAGTTTGTGGTCCAGAGTTACCGATATGGGGTTAATGCGCATGGCTCTTTAGAAGACCACTTTGTAGTGATAAGGATCCCGTGTTTAAGTAAAGTTGTTATTACTATTATTACTATTATTATTATTATTATTATTATTATTATTATTATTATTATTATATTCAATCGAAATAGAAGTTTACGTGCCAATGTCTTTCGCTTTCACTGATGTGTTTACACTGAGTTTCAGACTGTGCGTGCTAAAAACGACAGAGGCACTCAACCGTTTTGATGACAGCCTGTTCGGAAAGTTTAACTTCCTGAGACATTTTGATGAGATTGTGATGAGAAAAAACTATATTTCCCCTCTACTATCACAAGAAACTCATTTCTTTGCCTCTAGATCGTCAGACTTGAGAAGTGAGCCAATGCAGTTGGAATTTGCGGAAAGCTGAGATAAGCTCGAAAAGCTGGAGCCAGAACTTTCTGTTAATAATACTAATACTAATATTAATACTACTGATAATAATATTAATAAGAGAAAGATCTGAACATTAAATAATCTTTGCTCAAATTTTATCATTGGTTGCCTGTCAGTCAAGTCTACTTTTTCTTGTATCTTCGCTTATGATACTATATACGGTAAGACTGTGGGTAAGGATGCCTCGTACAGTTGAATGGCTGGTATTCACCTGTAAATGTTTCGACAGTTGGCTTGGTTGTTTTTTGCGTCGGTTTCTCGGTAGGTTTCCTCGTCTCAGGCTTTGCTGTTTCCGGTTTGATTGTTGGAGACGGGGGCTTGGAACCTATAACACAACAATTAAAACAATATGTAACAATAACGACAAAAAAAAAGGAAAGGAGGCAGGTAGATATATACTACGATCCTAGAACCATGCAGAATTTCTGCTTCTAACCTGGAATGGATTAGCTGTCAAAATACAGCTTTAGTGTATGGGTGGAGTGTTATTTTAAGGCCTCAGCTGCAGTTTGAGTGTGTACTTTACTGCAAAACTGGTTTAAACGTATCCGTTATTGAAGCGCGTTGTCAAAATGATCATACCTATGGAAATTACCTTATCTATAATTGGCTCTCCCGTACAAATTTTTGTTATAAAAGTGTAACAGGTATATCGAAAACACAATTTGCTCTCTTAGGCTGGCATTTCTTATTTTTTGTGGGTATTAGCAATGGTCAATATCATGTTGTGTTTGATGAAGATTTTTGTTGACCAAGTAAACATTCTTTACGGAGATTTGAGTGTAAGGAGATCGACTCAGTTGTATTTTTTAACACAAAACTGTAAAGACGTAAGCTAATTTACGTTATAAAAAACTAAACCTAGCCTGAATATCGATCAATTAAGAGCACCTATTCCCAATCAGAAAAGTATGAACAAGCGCTTGTCATAGCAGTCGAAGCTGTATTAATCGGTCGCCCGGCCCTCGGGAACGCGCTCTGGTAACAAAAACTCTATTCCATATCTACAGTCCACACGCAAAGGCGCTGACAAAGTCACTTACTAGGTTAAAAGACTGCAACAATAAGATGGAATGACAAAGGAGAACATACTATAAAAACGGAGCAACAAACCAGCTAGTAACGGCCAAGTTCTTACAATCAGTGTTGCAGGTCGTTAAAAAAAGACTTTCGTATGGATGACTTTTGACCACAAAGTACAAACGTTTATTTTCAGCGATTTAATGAAAATTTGTGAAAATATACTCGGAATCAGTCAATTACCTGGTATTTTACAAACTGACAGTTTCATATAGGACAAGAACGTTAATAAAAGCAGCTCGTCCTTCAGTTGGGACTCGCTAAAGGGTGACCGCGACCGCTTAGTAGCGGTGACCGCTTCATACTGGTTAGAAGCACCGATACTCCAGTAATAAAGGAAGTAATTTTCGGGACTTTGACAGCTGACCACTTAATACAGTGCCGCTCAATAAGGTGCGACTGTATCATTAATATTGCAGGCCGGTGAAGGTCATTTATCCATCAAACTCTAATTTAAAAGAAGAAACAAATATTCAACTCACAGAAACCGCATGTCTCTTTGCAGCCTTTAACAGCAGGATCATCCCTCCACTGGTTGCAGTACGCTTTTAATGCTTCATCCCCTCCTGTCTTCTTAACGATTCTGTCACAGTCTGTGCGCTCATTTTTACATCCTAAACAAACGTGTTTTGGAGTCGTATTAATTAAACAGTCCCAAACTGAGTGTAACAGCCAACGAAGATATGAGACGTAAAGAAAACAATTACACAGCTGGGAAAGGAAGCATGAGTATTGCAAATATATGTTTAGGTGACTGTATCCGTTTCCAGCACTCTGGAACTCCAGTATTTATATTTTGAGTGATCAATTCTACTACTATCCATCAGTTGATACAATGATAATGGTAATTGTTCGACAATTAAAGGTAGCTCCGGAACCCTTAACAGAAATTTCTGAAACTTTGCATAAAGTTGTATTTTCATAGCGTGCTGATAACAGTTCGATATTACTAGAAAAGTAGTTGTAAGGGATTCGATCACTCAAAAGTAAAATTATTATCATTGTTGGTATGAACACCTTTTTTCGTCAGTGACTACCATAATTTGTTAACCATTGATTTGGCAATTGTTTGATACCATTATTATTGTATAAACATTATTTGGCGAGATAACTTTAGAGCAACCTTAGTCTACCTAGACTAGATTATTATGGCAACTTGAGGAGATCCGGATATTTTTGCCATTACCATCGTAAACCAATAGATTTTGAAGAACTTTTGTCACTCCTAAGAAGGAACGTTGCGTGACGACACAAACAACGGTTGTTTCGGAGACTAGGGTGCGTTTTTTGGGGATGATCCAGAATTGGATCAATGATCCAAGATCATTCACATCATAGTAAATCAAAGGAACCGAGGAATCCACCGTGGGAAAGGATTTGTCGGTTCCTTTGATGCACCATGATCCGAGTGATCTTGGATCATTGATCCATATCTGGATCATCCCAAAAAAGCGCACCCTATATACATGCATCTGCTGATGTGGATTTTAAATGTAAACAGCTAGTAAGACCTCTGTTCGCCGATTTTATAATCTCAATAATTATATTTTTATCAGGTTTATGTTTGAATTCTTATTTTCTTTTTCTGAATTTACTTGATTAAACCCTTTAATTAACATGCCATTTAGTATTTTTAACTGCAATGTGTTTTTGTCCACTCCAATATCCACCTATTTCTCTATCATCCACTGTTATTTAGGAGAAGTCAGTTGATTCTCACCTTCGGGACTTGGAGCTTTACCTATCAAAAGAGAGAATAATAGCCATGTAGTTAAGAATTCGCTAACTAAAAAACGCTAAAGCTAATTCTTTTTTTTTTTTTTTATGGTTTTTATCACTTTGCCACTTGATAACACTAACCATATCTTATCACATTTAGCCGTAATACTCTTTGTCTTTGGCCATCGTAGCTTAACAAGAAATAACACACAAACTGTACGTGGTGATAAACATGACAATAAAACGCATTGTTGGAAAACAAAAATAAAACTATATCGTTTAACTTGACGTTTCGTATGTTTCGACATACATCTTCAGAAGTGACCGTTAGGAATAAAAGTAACAACTAAATTTTAAATTTAAGATAAGTAACTAATAGATGGTTCCACGGTTATTGGCGCCATATTAACTGAGGGACAAACACGGCTAAAATTACAGTAAATGTATGGGATTTTGACCGACTTTGAACCGCTGTAACACCGCTAAGAAGAGGCAGATTTACAACGTTTGCCACTACTTTTAACGGTTTTATTGATATCGTTCATTCAACAGAAAATAAGGCCATTAAGGAAGGAACGACGTCCGTAAATTAAAATTATAAATCTTCTCGTGTGGCTTCAAAATTCGCGGTAATTTGCATACAGTTTTTGATTAGAGAGGTTTGTATGAAATCTTAAAAATTCGTTTACGGTTGTTATAGCCTGAATCTGTTCTTTATACCTCATAAAAACAATTTCAGTACAAATGTTTTTTGAAAGACATTTTCCCCGCGGAAATCCGCCTCTTTGTAGCGGTGTTACAGCGGTTCAAAGTCGGTCAAAATCCCACACATTTACTGTAATTTTAGCCGTGTTTCACCCACCCCACCCCCCTCAGTTAACATGGCGCCAATAACCGTGGAAACATGAAGTTTCAGTGACGACATGTTACCATTATCAAATGCAAATTATGAGCAGGAGTGTTTTATCAAGTTTAAAAACTAGGTGCAGCCGAGTATTTTAGGCCTTGATAAAACGCGGATTGTGTATTTATTCACACTAAAATTCAGATCTTGGGTTATTTTGGCCGAGACGATGGCTATGTTAAGTTTAGCCATGTCTTTATCAGATATAAAGATATTCATTAAAAATTAATTTCTTTTGTATTTCCTTCATGAATTATTAAAAGAGAGGAAATATTTATCCATCAAACTCAAATTTAAAAGAAGCTACAAATATTTAACTCACAGAAACCGCATGTCTCTTTGCAGCCTTTAACAGCAGGATCATTCCTCCACTGGTTGCAGTACGCTTTTAATGCTTCACCCCCTCCTGTCATCTTCTCGATTCTGTCACAGTCTGTGCGCTCGTTTTTGCATCCTAAACAAACGTGTTTTGGTCGTATTAATTAAATAGTCCCAAACTGTAACAGCCAAGGAACAGATGAGACGTAAAGAATAAAATATACTGCTGGAAAAGCAAGCACTAGTATTGCCAAATTATACGTGTTTAGGTGACTGTATCCGTTTCCAGCACTCTGGAACTCCAGTATTTATATTTTGACTGATCAATTCTACCACTCACAATCAGTTGATACAATGATGATGGTAACATGAACGTTCGACAATTAAAGGTGGCTCCGAAACCCTTAACAAAAATTTCTGAAACTTTGTGTATCTTCATAGCGTGCTGATAATAGTTCGATATTACTAGAAACGTAGTTGTCACTGATTCAATCACTTAAAAATAAAATTAGGGCTAATTTTAACAGTTATATTGTTGAATCAAAAATATTGTTTTCCTGCTCTGGAATCATGATTTTAAAACGTAAAAAAATATAAAAAATTTTTCCTGTACTCAGAGCACAATTAAAAGACTTAAAAAAGTGGAATATTTCGTTCGGATCAACCGAACTTCGTCAGCCACAATGTAAATTTGAAAGTTAAGAAGGGTTATATAATGGACCCGAGGGAGCTAAGATAGTGTCATAGATTCTTGCTAATTCGAACCCATTGTCTCTGTTCAAGGAGGGCTTACGTAATTTTATCTCAATTGCCTCCCTTATGCGGCGTTTGAAAGTGTTACTTTCCGTGGCAAGAACTTTTGTTTTACTGGAATCCACCGAATGACCTGTGAGGTGGCAATGTTCACGAACAGCTGACGAGTTTGTAGAAAGATGTTCCTTTACTCGAGTTTCCAATAAACGAGACGTTTCGCCCACATAGTCTTTGTCACATTGTTCGCAATGGATATGATAGACTGTTCCACACTTTCTAAGATTTTCCGTTTTGTCCTTAACCCGAACTAGTTGTGATCTTAGTTCGGGTTAAGGACAAAACGGAAAATCTTAGAAAGTGTGGCTGACGAAGTTCGGTTGACCCGAACGAAATATTCCACTTTTTTAAGTCTTTTAATTGTGCTCTGAGTACAGGAAAAAATTTTTATATTTTTTTACGTTTTAAAAGTTATATTGTTGTTATGGACACCTTTTTGTCAAGAAAAACTACCATAATTTGTTTACCAATTATTGGGCAGTTGTTTGATACCATTAGTGTGGTATGAACTTTATACCTTTAAAGCAATCCTCGTGATTAGTTAACACTACTTTATCTGACTACCTGGAATATGACATTCTTATGGTAATTTGAGGAGAACGGGTGATTTTTGCCATTACTATTGTAAAAGCAATAGATTTGGAGGTACTTTTGTCCCTGCATCTGCTAGTCTCCCACGAAGGAGCGAAGCGTGTCGACACAAACGCCGGCTGCGTGGGAGACTATGCATCTGCTGATGTGGATTTTAAATGTAAACAGCTAGACTTCTCAGATTTTAAAATCTCCAGTATCCACCTATTTATCTAACCACTGTTATTTAGGTGTAGTGAGTTGATACATGCATACATACATACATACATATACTTTATTTACCCTCGGATTTAGAGTAGCTTATGCAGCTAATATGTCCGAGCATTTACCACCCCAACCATCAGATGAGAGACAGACCACCACACCGGGAACTACGTCCCCTACTCCTTTCGAGCAGTGTGTGGGTTCTTTAACATCCCACAGAATCAATTATGAAGAGCTGTGCCGGAGACGGGGCCTGCGGTTTATCATCCTTATCAGAGAAGACTAGAAAGTCTAACCATTTCCAGATGTCATTACAAAGGCAGCACTTTCTCCTCAATTATTTAAAGACCCTGTGCGTTGGTCCGGCTGGGGTTTGAACCCATGACCTCCCGCACGGTAGGCCGGTGCTCTACCAACTGAGCTAACGATCGGCGGTAAACCGATCGGCGGATCCATCGCAATGTAACTGCTGGAGTGTACTGAAGCTTGTTTGAGAATTTTAAGCAACCACTCGTTTTCGGTGTTCATGTGAACGGAAAAAGGTTGAGAACTACATAGCAGTCAGGGACACCAAAGCAGCGGTCGTTGGTCGCATTTAAAGTGCACCTAACCTCAAAATATTTGTTTTCGCTTAAATAAACCTTTGCACCTGTTCGAAACGCACTGCGCCTTTATGCGGCTTTTTAAACCAAATCCTCACTTTTTATAGGCTGTAAAAGTTACGAAATCCATCCATCATCTGTCCCACGACCGAGCTAGTGAGGGGCTTGGGTTTAAGTCAATGCTCTGTCCGAAGAGATTCGTAAGCTGAAAGAACATATTACTGAACATACTAGCTCTCCGGACCGTAGTGCACAATTAACGGGAACGTTTTTGCTGTTTTACAGTGATGCACATGACGAGTCTCAAAGGCCTTCTAAGCAAACTTAAGCAAGGAGCTGAAATGCCTTAGTACTTGGCTCGCTGAAATCAGCACCAGAGTGGATGAAATCTGGAGGCAATTGACGGTATATGTGAATAAAGCTATCAATACAATGTAAAGATCATTGGAATGCCCGAGCTAAGTGAACAAGAGTCTTACTCTCAAACAAGTGTTCTATGCGTCAAACTATTCTCTGACATGGGAGCCGATGTTACTCTTCACGATATAGACATAAGGAAAAGGGCAGATACCACCCGTATAAAGAAAGAACTACAAGACTTTGCGAATGACTTCGAAAAAATGATAAAGAACGAATCCGTAGACGCAAAGTGGAACATGTTTCAACAAAGGCTTACTGGAATAATGGATTCCTGCATACCGCACAAGTTCACTACCTCACGTCATAATCTACCGTGGTTTAACCGTAGTTTGAGGAGACAAACCAGAAAAAAGCAAAGACTATACAACAGGGCGAAGAAATCTGGAAGGTAATCTGACTGCAATAAATTTGAATTAGCCAGAAAACAATTACACAAGAACTTGAATAGGTCCAGGAACAATTATCTTTCTGACTTTCTCGGTGACTCCATAAAACAAAACCCGAAGGCTTTTTGGTCACACATCAAAAACCTAGGAAAAGAAGGCACAGATACGCAAGACCTCAAAGTTGGAAATGAAGTGTTTACTGAACCGAGAGCTAAGGCCGAAGTGTTAAACAGTCAGTTCTCCAGTGTTTTCAATAACGAAGAATCAGAGAATATTCCAGGTCCTGGCGAAAATCCTATTCCGACTATTGAAGCAATAAATATCACAACCTGTGGTGTCGAAAAGCAACTTAGCGGGTTGAAGGCAGACAAAGCGTATGGCCCGGATGGTAAAGGAGAGTGCCCAAGAAATATCAAAGGTTCTTACTGATATATATCAAGATTGTATTGATACCGGAACTGTGCCAAGCCAATGGAAACACGCCAACGTATGTGCCATTCACAACAAAGGAAAGAAATCGGATCCATCAAACTATAGGCCCGTGTCACTTACCTGCATTGCATCAAAGATACTTGAGCATATTGTACACAGCCATGTTATGAAACACCTTTCACAGTATGGAGTGCTCACTGATTATCAACATGGCTTTAGGGCGAAACGATCAACAGAAACACAGTTCATATGTACCATCCATGACATAGCAAGTGCTATTCAGTATAACAAAACAATTCACGCAGCAATCCTAGATTTTTCAAAAGCATTCGACAAAGTTCCCCATCGCCATCTCTTGAAGAAACTTGATTATTACGGAATTCTTGGCTCACTACATAACTGGTTTGAATCGTTTCTAACACAGCGTACCCAATCAGTAGTAATCGAGGGGGCATCATCTGCCCCTGTAGTCACGACATCCGGTGTTCCCCAAGGAACAGTCCTTGGACCGCTATTGTTCTTAATGTATGTAAATGATTTACCTGATGGTCTTAACTCTACCGTTAGACTTTTGCTGATGATGCACTGTTATATGGGACAATTTGTTGTGACGAAGACACAGCCGATCTCCAAGATGACCTGCACAGATTAGAAGACTGGCAACAAAAGTGGAAGATGGAATTTAACCCTTCAAAGTGCAAGATCATGTGTTTTACAACCAGGAGAGATCCACCAAAGCGGGAATACGTATTCTGTGGAGAAATTCTGGAAGAAGTGGAATCTCACCCTTATCTGGGGATAGTGCTCAATAACAAAATGAGGTGGTCACCACACACTGAAACAATCACATCTGGGGCAAAGTCAGTGAAAGAAACCGCGTACACGACACTTGTGAGACCAAAACTCCAGTATGTCTGTAGCGCATGGGACCCACACTACCTGAAAGATAAAGCGGCCGCTCTAGAAAGGGTACAGCGGAAAGCAGCCCGTTTTGTCACGGGGAATTACGATCGAACAGCGAGCGTGACGGGAATGCTGCAAGACCTAATTGGGATAAACTTGAAACAATGAGGAGACATGCAAGGCTTTCCACTATATACAAGATGTGCAACGGTCTTCTAGATGGGAACTGGGGGGACCTATTGATAACAAACAGAGAAAAGAGAACACGAGGAAGCCACAATTTTAAATTTATTGTACCAAAAGGGCATAAAAATATTTTTAGATTTTCTTTCTTTCCTAAAACAATAGCTGAATGGAACAAACTTCCAGAACAAATTGTTTCCAGCCAGTAGCTCTGCACTTTTAAAAGCAAGCTCAAATGGCAAATTTTTTAACAGTGTTTAATAGCTGTTTTTAATAGTAGTTTTAGCTTTTACTATTTTGGATATTTTAAGTGCAGTTATTTTCTTAATGTCTTAAAGTTGGCGTGATGTCCTCTAGGATTTTTGCCGACATAATGATATTTAGATTTAGATTTAGATTTAGATTTAGACATTACATATCACGTGCCACAGAGGAAAACAACAGCGGGAACGGCGAAGCCGATAATTTTAAAGTTTGTTAGAAGATTGTCGAAGGGAGCTGTTATGGCTCGACACATGTAAGGTTCATACCCCAGACCGGACCACAAACTGGTAAGATTATGCTGGCTGTACTATGTCAGCTGTGTTACATGCGCAGTAGGGACCGGCTGGCACTAATTTGCATACAGCTCATCACAGCAGTCTCGCTAGCCCAGTCGCCCGCCATTGTTTCCAACGGCCGACAACAAGTTAATACAACGCGGAGAGAAGAATTTACGTGCCTGTTTTTTTCGAAATCATGGAAATTGACGTTGCTTTCGTCGAAAGCGAGTCTAGTGTGGTGAGATTAGCCTGTTTGTTCGCTTTGTATGTTGTCTGACGTGAATACTTCTTTCATTTTCTCTTCGGATCGATTGCGGCAAACACTTTCTGATGACATTGACTTATATACTTTGCTTTACTTTGGTGTTTTGACCGATCCTTGCAACTGCAAGAATACTTGTTCTCAAAAAACTACCTCAGAAACCAATGGTTGCCCCTGTAAAACTGCAAAAGTGCATTGCACCAATTTACGTACTTGTGGCACGAAGAAAAAGTCATGTCAAAACCAACAGATATGCTTGAATGTCTCATCAAATGCAAAGCATCGAAGAAGATGCCCCGTGAACTTGGAATCGGTGGAATAACCGCACTTTAATTTCTCCGAGACCCAAGAAGAATAAATTAAACAATCCAGCCAAATCCTCTGCTATCCTTGTTCCAAAACTTTGCGTCTCATGGCGTTGCTGTCGTAAATTCTCTTTCGTCCGCTACCAGCACCACGACCGCCGCTAGTAGACATCACAATCCCACGAAAATAATTCTTCCAAAGCTAAATCTAAAAACATATTGCTATAAATACCGTCGGCTGTATTTACTTAAGACTGATTGTGAGCAAAAACGTCCTCAATTTTCCTCAAGATTAACGAGATTCAAACAGATGAAATCAGCTGCTTGGAACCTTCGACAGGATTTGAAAAAGTTGGGCCAACGTTTTCAAAAGCTTTCTGGCGCATGCGCGTTGGATGATATAGTCCCTTTAATATCTGCTTCAGCCGTGAGTTCAGACGATAGCGTCACTGGACAGTGAAATTAAACCATTGGTCTTTACTTCTTCACTTTCACACGTAGAACTGGAAGGGTTCGTAAAATACCTACAACCTGATCGCAAAGAGTAGGTAACATAGTTCCCGGTGCTCTGTCCTACTTATAAATCTACTAGCGTTCTATCTCGAATTCCGTTCTCTGATTGGCTACGCTACTCGCTATCAATTCTGTGATAGATACTGAGTAGCGGCTGTCAACAAAATGGCGCGTGCTTCTTCGCGTTTTCGAAGTATCTGTGAGGAGAATTTTGATAAGTTACTTGTTTAGTTTTGAACGACTAGTAGATTTATACTAAAACAATTAGATTATTCGCTCTCGATTTCTATGCGTGATAGCTGATTCGGGCTGCGCCCTCATCAGCTATCACGCGATAGAAATCTCGAGCTCATAATCTAATTGTTAAATAGATAGTGAGTAGCGGTTGTCAACAAAATGGCGGCCGCTTTTTCGCATTTTCAAAGTGCTACGAGGAGTATTTAGACAATTTGCTTGTTAGATTTTGAACGACTAGTAGATTTATACTAAAACAATTAGAATTACTCTCGATTTCTATGCTTGATCGCTGATTCGGGCAGCGCTCTCATCAGCTATCACGCGATAGAAATATCGAGCTCATAATCTAATTTTTAAAGTGCACATGAATCGAAAATTAACTACCATTTTTTTTTTTTTTTTACGTTTTTAGATAGCTTATAATTCCTACATTTCATTTTCAGTCGTTTCCCTCCTTTTTGTGACAAGGATTCACCATTTGTACGGGTTCCAAAATTCCCGCCATGGAATGAAATTTGAGACGTTTTGCGCGCGGCCAAAAGGTGTCTGTGACGTCATTCGTGTGTAATGTTCAAGCGTGAAACATATCTGAGAAGGCGAAAAAGCTTAAATTTGGAAAGGTTTTGCGCAGCTGGCAGCCCCGGTAGTCAATCTTGGTAGTTTTCCGATATATTTGTTCCACGGAACTCACAAAAACAGAGTGACGCACTCGACTGAGAACACACGAATGACGTCATGACTATTCACCAGTCTCCAGATTTTTGTCTAGAATTTTAGCGAGAAAGGCCCAACTTTCGCCGCATTTTAAAATCAGTTCTTGCTTGCTTTAGTAAATTATTTTCCCCTCAAAATGTTCCTTAAAACACTAATTTTCATATTGGAGAAAAAAACTGGGTTTGAAATTTCGATTCATGTGCACTTTAAATAGTATACATGTGCTGCATATTTGGGGATATTAGCATGTTACGTTGCTACTCTAAAATAAATATGTGTGAATGAATGTGAGATGAACCACGGCCATTTAGTGGGTTCATATGTGACACCACAGGCACACCACTGCAGATCAAGTTGGGTGTGATCACAGGTAAACTACCGTCTACATGTGGTGCACGACACTTTTGGGGTGCGTTCCTTTCGGAGAATCCAAATCCAGATTTTTGATCTAAAAATGGATTTTGAGTCCTTTCGGAAAATCCAAATCTGGATTTTGAATCTAATGAATCCTTTCTGGGAAAAGATTCACTGGATTTGAAATCCGCGATTCTAAATCCAGTGGATTTGAAATTAATCTTACTGACCATGGCGGCCGGAAACGAGCTAAAAACATCTGGAACTTACTTCGGCCATGTCAAAGGCTTTCTTCGCTCTGTGAGCCTACAAACTTTCACATAGCCGGTTCTCTTGTCATATTGGCTTTTAAAACCTCGAAAACACACGGTGAATCGATGTTTTCATGTACGTGGTATGCTTGTGGGCAGACATCTGTTATGTCACACACTGTGAAAAACTATCAAATTCAAACTGCTCTAGTTTAAAAACAAAGCACGCTACCAAGCTGAGAACATGGAAGCAGATACATTTCTAATAAGTCTTTTACGTAATGAAGATAAAAATGCAAAAGTCTGTTTACTTTTGAGTTTGAGTTTTTGATGACGTCATGTGAAGACCAAGAATTCAGTGAATATCCGAGGTTGCCGTGGTAAAACAATCCTTTTTCGGATTTTGTGTTCCATTCGGTCGTGAAATCTGGTGAATCTCGGATCAAAAATCCGTTTTTGGATTCTCCGAAAGGAACACACCCTTGAATGACTTTGAAGGCAATTCAGAGAGGTTTGCTTTTGTACAGGGTGCAGTCAAAAGCTAAGGGATCGGGGCGAGCTTTTGACCGTGGTCCATTCGAAAGCAAAATCGAGGCAAATTGAAATCTCTGAGTCGCCCAAATGAATAGCCTGTCAGCGATCTTACTTCAATTTGTTATTCTAAAAAAAAACGAAATGTAGCATTATAACCGTCACAGCCCCCACACGTAGAGGGTGGTATGCCTGTGATCACACGCTTTCCGAT
This sequence comes from Pachyseris speciosa, assembly GCA_016490735.1. Classification (NCBI taxonomy): domain Eukaryota; kingdom Metazoa; phylum Cnidaria; class Anthozoa; order Scleractinia; family Pachyseridae; genus Pachyseris; species Pachyseris speciosa. Next base: position 79,006 of record JAEMWC010000269.1, read on the forward strand.
CAGCAGAAAGAGCCCTGTGTGATGTAAGCACAGGAAAGGTAAACTTTAGCTAAGAATGAATATTCGTCTTGACACAAGATTGCAAATTTACAACAGAAAACAAATAGTTTCTACCAGTCTACGGGAGTGAAAGAAAGTTGTTTATAAGGTTCGCAGCTCTTGTATTTACATACACTTATGTTCTACTGTATTTTTTGTCGTTTATCAACTTATAATTATCTAGTCTTTATGTTGTATAGTTTTTTCTTTTGTTTTACTGAAATCGTTACAAACTTGTTTGAGTCAAGAGACACAATTACAGAATGCTTTGATCTGAAGACCAACACAAAGCAAAGTAAACATTAACAACTTACCACTGGAATCTGCCAAACCATGTTTTAAATCCTCTGCTGCAAAAACAAGAAAAAAAATTAAAATCAATTTCTAACTCGGATGGGTTAATTCCTTCTTTGATAACCATCGATCAGTCAGTGGTCATGCCCTTGTGTCGTTATAAAAACTAAATTCAAAGTCGGTAGAAACAAACTAAATTAAATAAATCGTACCCAGATTTAACTCTTTTTTGAAATCATTTAAAAGTGGCGTTGCACTGGAGCTCCGCAGAGAAACCACGAACATGGAGAAAAGAACCAAGGAAACAAACTTTGCCATCTCACTTTTTCAACTTCGCACTAGCAAGCTGTTGTTGATCATTCGATTTCAAATTTGAACTGAGCCAAAATGCACTGTTTTTGCAAGCCAATGAAAGTTTTTAAAAGGCTTTTCATATTCTAATTGACTATTGATAAATTGGCCGATATTTATAGAAGTTTTGAATAACTGTCATGTTTGGCTGGCGTTTGAAGGGTGTTTTTATGTCACTAGGAACCCAGCTTTTGTTTTTGCAATGACCGTTGATTTAAAAAAAAAGACTGATTGTTACAAATTGTTTTTCCGGTCAGTTTATTCCAATAATTCACTCGCTCGCCTGCACTTATATTGAACGCTTGGTCCTATCAACTGAGTCACCCTGCTGAGTTGATGAAGTATTGGCTAACGTAAAGGAATTCAATAACTGACGTTTCGAGCGTTGGCCCATCGTTTAAACTCTAGAAACATGAGGTCTTGGGCCTCCTGCCAGCGGCAATGTACATGATTAACTCAGACCAAGCTTCACTTCCATGACCCCGCAACATCACAGTTTCTTTAGAAACTAACTCACACGCAAAACCGAGAATAAAATCGACAGCGTAACCTCTGCAGTACGGGGATATAAGTACACAATAAAGAACGGCTTCAATACAACTCCAGTAAATAGTGGTAAAATTGGCCAATTATTTCTTTCAGGTTTTCATGCACTGAAGTAGCGTGAAACGGGGGTGTAATCGAAAAGGAATTAACTGGTTCATCGAAGCGAAACAGTGTTGAGTTGTTTACATTATGCTGCCGTCAGTTCATTGGCAGTTGTTTAAAAGCGACCGTTAAATCTGTAATAACATGCTTGAATGCTGTATCATTCCCAACTGCCACTAAATTCAAAAGGTATGTTTATTATACTTGTTAACCATAAACATTCGGGTGGAATGATTTCTCCGTTTGAACATTTGTACAACACCTCCAAAACTCGCCATGCACTTCTAACCGCTACCGTTGATTTGAGACTTGAGAACAAAACTAGTGTTTTTGCATTGTAATTACCAGTTAGAATATGTAAGTAAATTGTTTTCAAATCTTTGCTAGTTGTTTACAACGACCTTGTGTCTTACGTACCAATCATAAAACCAGGCGCACAACACAAAAGGCAATTTAACGCGCGGCTGAGCTTTCTAAAACGTAAATTTGGTTTATCAACAGAGTTGATAATGTAAATTGGCCACCGTACAGGGATTCGATTAGCTGACGTTTCTAGCATTAGCCCTTCGTCGGAGCGAATCGAGGAATTGTGGCCTCCTTCGCAGACGTCTTTGGGCTCGTCACACGTTCCTTCGTGGGCAAGGAACGCCGTGACGAGCCCAAACACGTCTGCGAAGAATGCTAGGTTGTGTATGGTTTGTATACAGAATATGGAGCTACGCTATTGGCGGTAACATGGTAACGTGAAAAACAGGAATAAATTAATTGAATGAAAAGCGCTCGTTGACACCGATTTGAAAAGATATACCGATATTTGATAAGAGTACCGATTTGAAAGATGAATTTTTGCTCAAGATTTTTACGGCTTTCCGTGGTACCTTCATGCAGGGAAAGGCCGAAATCGACATGCGCTGTTTGGAATGGCTAAGGAGATTAAAATGCAGCAGCGACTGGTTTGGATACATTTTTGAAATCTCTCTTAACATCACGTAGATATTCTCGGAATCGGTCACCTAGTCGTCCTCCTGTTTCACCGCTGTATAACTTTTTGCATAATGTACAGGTTATGCAATAGATAGAAAGTTACCTACAATTTTGTCGCGTTTGAATGAAGTCAGTGATGTTTGCGAAAAGATTCTAGCAGTTTCTGGATTATTTTGCAGTATTTTAAAGTTATTAATAATGGCTTTAACTGGGTTATTATGCGGGTGAAATGTGAGGGTGAATAGAATTCTGTCATTCCTTTCCTTTTGTGACGTCTATAGTGCTGACTGTTGATCACATTGCTAGGCGCGGTGATGGCCCGATTGAACCACAGAATCAGGATAGCCGCGTTCTCGAAGAACTGGCACATTTCTTCTGATTTGTTGGGAAAGTTAGAGTCATCACTACATAGAAGTCGAAGTCTAAGAAATTGAGAATAGGGAATGGCGTTTTTGACATGAGATGGATTTGAAGATGAATACAAAAAATAACTGTGAGAATCGGTGGGTTTGTAGTGCACACTGGTGCATAAACCGTTGCCACTGATAGAAACTTTGATATCTAGAAACGCCAGCCAAGTTTCTTTAGAAACTAACCCCCTTTATTTATTAGTTTCGTTTTCTAGTTATGGTTAACACGGGCTGCTCCATAGTTTATCGCGATCGGTTGTTATTGCTGTTGTTTGCAGGGAGTAGAAAAGCGAAAGTAAACTGAGGGAAAATAGGCTGCGCGAAACAGAGAACAGCGATTGGAAAGGGAAAGGGAAACCCCATGTGCTTCGCGCGAGCACCAGATTTCCCTCTTCCCCTTTCCAGAGCCTACCACAGAAATTAGGGGAATTCTGGGGGTTTACACAACCATTCCGTTCAAAGATAAGTAACTTTAACGTAACAGTGGGGAACTTTATCTAGATTATGAACCATGTCTCAACATCATCGGCTTGATATGGGCGACGCCTTTCTAACTCAAATTTTGAACGCATTTGCCGGGAATTAACATCTGCTAACAAGACCCTTGCAAACGCTTCCAACATTGGCCAACCAACAAGAACCAACATTGTCGAGCCCAACATGTTGGATGTGTTTGAACGTGTAAGGTTTTGTTGCGAGTTTATGTTACTTTGTTGGATGGTGTTGTATCAACTGCCAACAACTGTTGGGATCTTTTGCACTGCTAGCCTGCACACAGGCTCTTTATTTAGGCAATTCAGAAAGGTTGGCGCTAGGTCAAATGCTAAGGGATTGGGTTCCTTTACCTCGCTCGCCCCAATCCCGTAGCTTTTGACAGTGCGCCGTTAATCGAGGCAAAAATCCTCTCTGTATTGCCCAAATGGAGAGCCTGTATGCAGGCTATTGCACTGCCAACAACTGCTGGAATTTTTTCACAGGCCTTAGGGCCCTTGGGTACCGAATCCTTGCAGTCAGAGAGCACGTCATATCAGCAGTGTTTTGATGTTAGTTTTTATAAACGCAAGACGTATAATTGTGCAAATTATAGATGGAAACAGCATAAAATATGCTAACAGTCGGTAAAAAAAAAATGACATCAAAGTTAAAAAGCGTGCCCGTAGTCGGTCTAGCCAGCGGGCGTTTCTTGGATTTCTCTGTATATATGAATCACAGCTAATCATTTCTGATGCTGGTCGTCTAAACATAGCATACGAACAAGACCGCACGGATACCAAGTCATAGTTTGTTAACATCCGAGGCGTGCGATTGAGCAATGCATTGCATATTACCGACATAACACAGAGAAGGATCTTCTCTTCTCTTTATAATTCCTTGTAAACTAGCTTAAATTTGAAAGGGAAGAACAATAAACAAATAATCTTCAATTCATTTACATTAGCGAGAAAACGTTTTACACCTTTGCGTCGGTGTTGAACTGAACTGGATAATTTTATTTTAGCAGGATAAAATTAATAAGCAGAGCTAACTATTAAAACACTAAAATATATTCAATAGTTACAAATTTAAGTTGTTGAAGTGCAACAGGAAAAATAGTTTCTCAAGTTCTGGACTTTTTTAGCTTACATCAATTGCCAACGCCACTAGACACTCTTGGGAACTATGCGTACACCCGAGATACATAGCGCGTAGAGGATGTTGCTGCATAAGACAAATTTTTCGGTTCACTCAATGATAATTCTAACTTTTCCTGTGATCAGCGTTCTTCCAGTAACTCTCCTATCAATCCGTTTTGAAGTGCTGGCGGCAAACAGAGACAAGATACGCTACATTGCACAGTCGCACATTATCAATTTCATTTAAAAAAAAACTGCGAAACGGTGTAAACGTTCTAGATTATTACCCTGGGCTTTCATCAAAATTAGTCATCCCTTGCCGAAATAGTTCGGTTCCTTAGTGAAAAAGTATTTTATGCACTCTGAGGAGGCATCACAGTAACCTGGAACTGCGTGTGTTGCGACAAACGTGCACTGACTGTGGACAGAAGAGCGCTTGAAAAAAGCATAGGCACGTAATGCGTACAGAGTAAAACATCTTATTTTCGTTTCAGCCTAATTAAAGTAAACAAAACAACGATAGACGATAACTGAAAAAAAGCGTATACAAAAGCACTCACTCTTAAACAATTCTTCTATTTATCTGGCTTATCTTCTTCACCTAAAATAATTTAACGGAAGCCATACAAAGAACTGAACTAACCTCTGTGTTTATTGTCCAAAAGCACTTCCAAAGCAAATGGCGGCGCTGGTAATGCTCGCGAACCCGGAGCAGCATCACAGAGGGCGACGGCACATGATACCAAGAACAAACCGAGCAAGCTATCGTACATGCTGAGTAATGTGCAATATCCTGAGTAAATAAATCAACAGAAAAAGTCAAAACGTTTGTTTATACAGAGAAGCTAAGGCTGCACAATATCCACGAGAATCCCACGCCGGATGAATATTGTGATGATGCCACATTTTGTATTCAATAGTGGTGTAAATATTGTCGTGAATATTTGTACTCCGTCATTTTGACCGTTTTGTCAGGGCGTTTTAATTAACACTGGAATGTATACAATATTAATCCTTGATTAAAACGTGTCTCAAAGTTAAAAATAGTTATACCTTCCAAATCTATATTGCAGAAAAACTCCAAGTTATTGATATATTAACTGAAAAGTTAGTTCAAGACATTAGTACGCAGTTCTAGCGCAAATGCGCAACAGCCTGTCCCGTGGTAAATCAGTGTAATGGTGTCCCTTGCAAACAATAACAACACCGTTTTGATATATTGGCATTAAAAGTATAAATCTCCAGCCAGTCACTGTTAAGTATATAACAACTTAGTTTCAACGGAGATAAAAGACACTATTTAGACAAGAGGGACAACATCTAAGGTATGACGGTTTTCATACGTGGTTTATTCAAAGCCTAAAAGAGGGGCACCCAACGACAAGTTTCGCCGTAGATATCTGTTCGGTGGAGGGTAGTTCGCCTTGCGCTTTCGGCGTCGATTAAAGAGTGCATTCGGATTTTCGAGATTCGCAATGGGGAAATCATAGCCTCGGAGGTTTTCGGAAAGGTCGTATTTGCTGCGTTTGGCAGTCAAAAACGTTAGCCGGCATTTTGGAAAAGAAACTAGCTCAGTAGAAAGTTCGTGGAAAGTTCATTTCAGCTAGCATTTTCTCAAAGGAATATTTTGTTGCATAACATTTTCAGGCAATTAAAATTTCAGCTAAGGAATCCGAATAGATCAAATTCTTCTAGCTATCGAAAACATCGCTTTAAACGACTTCAAACACCATAAGCTACTTAAAAATGCCTTTCTACAGCTTTTGGTTGGGTGCCCCTGCTAAAATGCCAAAGGTCAAATTAAAAAAGAAATGTAGAATGTAATCTGTCCCATCGGTTAGAGCAGTGAAAATGAACGGCATGAAGAATACTTTTAGAAACTTTTTAATCCCCTCCACACATTACGCGTGGGGCCCCTATAAAAGGCTTTTTACTCTTCAGGATCCGATCTTTGAAAGAAAAAATGTAAAAAAACAAGTGCGCCAATTAAAGTTAAATGTTAGATGAATATTACCTGTAAACGGCTGCCTGAGTGTCAGTAATTCACCTAACAGTGCTGATTCGAAAAGCGTAGACAAACTGGCCAAATGTATAGTTTAACACCAGTTTTATAACTTATAACCACACAGGCAAAGCTTACCAATATCAATCGCAGACACGTTTGATACAGAGACGCCGCCGCAGAAACCGCTTAGCGCTTTTATTCGGCGCCTAGTCGATGTAAAAGGTCTGTGGTTACAAGGAGTAATATTTTCATCATATTTCTTTGTTCGAATTTAGAAGTCCTGATTGTTGTGATACGCACCACTAGCGGCAGATAAAACCAAAAAAAATCTAACCTTTTATGTCTTTTATTTAAGACACAGGATTTTTGTTTATACGGCCGTGTAGGTTATCAAATATGTACCGAACAAATTCATGGAAAACAGACACCAAAACCTGGACTGACTTTATTCACTTTTCCCCGGTATTGCTCTTTCTTTATGTTTAAATTCTTAGGCTCGCGAGGGAATGACGATTTTAATTTGAAAAATGCTTCACTCTCACCTCGAGTTCTTGTGTCTTATTTGACTCGAAATTAGACTATTATGAGTTCTGAGCCGTGGTAGCACAGACGCTACGACTTATATTGATCAGCCAAGAGACAAACGCCCAATTACAGAGAAACTGCGATCTCCAAAAGGTAAACAACACCAAATGCAAACCGTTCGCCACCAACTGGTAACAGTGAAAATGCTTTCAGAGTCTTCCTTAGAAAGACTTAAAAAAAAGACGTTTCATCGTACGATTATATCACAACAAATCCGGCCTGATGTCTGTAACTCTTTCAAATCAATAAATCACAGGAAGTTAGTCGGATTCCTTGCCAATATATTTAAGACGTTTATAATGTTTTACAAAAAGTTAGTGTTGCGTTGCTTAAAAATGTGTTCAATGGGCTTTAAAGCTTGGCCTATACTCATACGGAATTGAAACAATGTCAACAGTTGAAACCGCAAAATATAAGAGAGCTACTGTAAACTAACCCTGCTGTCTACAATTCGATAACAGAGGCCAATCTAGTGGTTTCCATTTGGCAAAGTGTTCTTGAACCCCTCCTCCTTCCCCAGCCACGTTTTCGTCATGCCCTATACGCAATACAAGTTTAAAACTAGTCCAAGTGCGTCATTTGTTCGTCGTTGTTCGTCGCTTCAAACTCCTGCTTACAAAGATTGCCAATTTGTTTTTGAACAGAAGAGATCGAAAGCAAGATTAAGATAATTGAGGTCAACGATAGCCCTTTGCCAATTTAAACACTTACCTTCGATATTTAGCTTACAGGCTAAAAATATGGTAAACCGATTATAGTTGTTTTCTCTGTCAAATTTTTCTTTCATTTTATTTTGCAATTCAATCTTTAGCCTGCGTGGCAGCGGCAAAAAGGGGAAGGAAAGTAATAATAATTATGTTTAATACTTATATTCGCGCCTTTTAGGTAAAGCGAGGGGAAGGGAGGACAAGGGAGGACAAAACCACGATAGGGAAAATAGCCTGCGTGGTAGGCGTTCAAATCGGGCGCGCGAGAACGCGATGGGTGCGCGAGGAGGGAGGCGGCCGCCGCCCGAATTCAAACGCCACGCAGGAAAAAGGGAAAAGAGAGAGGAGAGCCTGGCATAATAACCAAGATGTTTGCATCCGTCTGCTGCCAATCACTAGCTGTAAGTACATTCACCAATCAGAACGTAGGGCGCGTCTCGTCGTTAATTGATTACTTACGGTAAGAAAAAAACACTCCCTAGCTTTTGAAAATTCATAATTCAACTCCTACCGGACGTATGAAAACAATTTCATGCTTTCTTAAAAGCTCGAAATTTCTTAGTCAAAAGACATAATACCTTTGCCGATCATATCAAGTAACGTTTCGGAGATAAAAAAAAAGGGGGAGAGAGCGAGAATTGCTCTTCTTGAAAAATTTAGCGGCTATTCGGCGTCTTATTCGCGACTTATTCGCCCTAATTATAATGTTAAAAATCCTAAAAATATTTGAAGTACTAGTAAATGCATTTTCTCCACTACCAAAAGGATAGGAAAACAATAGCCCCAATAGCCGAGACATTTCTGCGGTTGGAGACATAATTTTGTATTCGCATCTGCGAATTTCATCGTTTGATAAAATAATTTGACAAGTCAGTGGCAGGGTAGCCCATTGATTCTATCTCTTGCAGCTGGTCTTCGAAGATACTTTTCAATGCAAAATGGCGAGAATCACTGCATTACCGTTCGTAGTTGTTCTGGCATGTACAAAAATTTGATAATGGTTTCAGTAGCCTATACTGATACGCGTATTTGTGGCGCTTTCGCTCAATCGGGTAACGAACAGAGTAGGAATCAACCATCTCGGGTTTGCAACTAAATTTTGATTCAAAACATCAGCATAAATTTGCGTGTACCAGACGCGAGCATAAATTTGGTCCGAGGCCGCTGGCCGAAACTTCCGCCTCTCCCCGTCGACGAGGACGGAAAGGGGAGGTAGTCTGAGTGAGCGATCTCGGACCGTATTAGGGTCTGTCGGATTATGCTCGTAAAATAGAGTATTATGCTTTCGTGCGTCACCCGTGAAAGCAGGGTATTATGCTCAAAATTATGCTCGGCTGGAGGTATAATGCTCAAATTATGCCGGACGAAAAAGACACTTCCACCCCCCCTCCCCCTCCCCTCCCCCCCCCATAGGCCCGTACCTATTTTTAAGCATTCCTAGTCCAGGGCCCACACTGATAGCAGTTGTACAACTGAAGTGGTTACCATGTATAAATATTTCAATTATTATTATTATTATGGCAGTTGACAAACGTATGGATGTTAAAATGGTAAAACATAGGGCGTACAGCGTAACCTATGTAGTCTGAAGGAACTATTAAAAGAAAACTGCTGATTTAAAAAAATATACAATAAAAGATAAAAATCTAATAAATAATCTAAAGTTATCCGATACTAAAACTGTACTGAGCACGTATGCCATTCCCTTATGGAAAGTCAAGAGACCATGGCTTTGAAAGTTCTCACTATGTTGAGAGAAGTCGAGATGGTAGCCTTCTGCATCCTTCTCAATACGTCATAGCCTCTGCTGCCAAAGAGCTTCCTCATTGTCAGGTCTAGATCCCTTGACCATCCCCCTAGCACGTCAATGATGATGTTGCATTGTTCTACGTCATAACCTGGGTACTGCTTCTTCAGCTCGAATCGCAGAGGCCCGTACTTGACCGTCTTCTCCTCGGACTTCTTTTCCCGATGCTCCATCCACGTACAGGACATCTCTACAGCACACACCTTCTTATTCTTGTGGTCCACAAATCGAGCGTCCACTCTGTTAGCCTTGACGATGGTGTGTTCCGCATAAACTGGGACATCCAAAACGCTAGTGCCTCAGGTGACTCGTAGACTGGTTTGGGCACTGCACACGAGTACCAGGGAGGAACTGAATCAATTAGCCCCAGTTCCCTCGCCATCTCGAAGAAGAGAACTTTCAGTGCTGCGTTGTGTCTCTCTAGGTATTTAGACTGGGCCAAAGCAGAGCACCCCGCTAGCACATGCGCAAGAGTCTCAGGAGATTTCCCACACAGTCTACACGTGACGTCGCCCTGTGTTGTACCTGTTTTGTGGACTGTGTACACCTTAGTGGGCGTGAGCTGCTCGTAAAGCTCCATTATGCCAGCGATGGTATGGGTAGGAGCGCATGTCCAATCGCGCAGCCAGGCAAAGCATCCGCTCTGACTTAGCTCACAGTCCTGCCATCTAGCCTGCAGGAACTGTCCGTGCCACTTCTTCTCATTGATCTTCTCTTTCAGCTTCTCGATATCTGCCTTTTTAAGGTGTTCTTTCACTTTTGGCCCTTTGATCTCCGGCTCAGGATCGCTCACAAACCGGCACGATGGTTGAGGGTACTCCAGAGACAAGCTCGTGCCCAGTTCCTCGGCAAACTTGTACCCTTCCCTCATCAGCGACTTGTGTCCCTTCTACTCTCTATTATTATTATTATTATTATTATTATTATTATTATATTATTATTATTATTATTATTATTATAACTTTGAAAGAAATGTTAGACAAGTGACGTCCCGGCAAGTGACGTCCTAGTAGCCATGTTGGAGGTCAAGAACAATGGGCTTTCTCTCCGCTGGGAACTAAATTCTATTTTAATGTAAATTATTCGAAAAAAAGTTCTATTGTTTTGAGCTTCAACATGGCCGCCCTGTCACGTGTTTGCAAACCAAGAATAATTATTCATAATATCGAATATATGAAAATCATATATTTGAACTGCGAATTAATGATTGAATAGGCTTTATTTTCACTACTGCTTAAGTAGTGTTCATAACTGCGATGATCATTCACATATTCAAGAATTATTCATTTGATGAACCAAATTGTTAAAAACTGACAGCATCGAAGTTACAAACAACAAAGTCTCTCGTGACGTATTGCTTTAAAGGATTATAGCACTTACATGTACCTTTATCCAGTTCCTAAAATATTCCCGCTTTTATCAACTTTGGACATTCTAGCTGGAGTTACTGGCAAAATTTGCATACACTTATCACAGTTTTCAGAAACAACAGCATTATGCTGCAAAAATATTAGTATTATGCCAGCATTATGCCTAATGCTCCAGATATAGTATTATGCTCAAAATTATACCGGCATAATCCGACAGACCCTAGACCGTATGAGAATCATGCTGGGGTTCTTATTAGCAGACGTTCCTTTCCTCACTCTCAATACCCTCTCCCTGCCTTTTTCCCTCCCTCCCCCTCCACTCTCCACGCCCGCCACGCAGGCTGTTCAATCTTTGAGTGTACTTGATTTCAGGAGCAATCTGCGAAATATTTGATTGTGCTTCTAAGATGCCAGAGATGTTTCCAAAAACCTACCTACGAAACATTACTAAAACACTACTAGTGTTCTTTGAGATGGTCAGAAAAATTAACGACGTTATTTACTGCATGGAAAGAGGGTGGGCAAGCACTGTGTGGTCTTAGTTAATTAAAATGTTTACAAAGTTAACTTAGCGAAAGATTTTTTTTCTAAGAGAAATGAAAGGAGGCAAACAGCGACAAAACTGTGTCGTTTTACGTCAGATGTGTGCTTTATAAAATATCTACTAACATTGTAACGCTAAACTGGACGTCGTGTTGATGCCGATCTTGATAATGGTTAAGAGATCTGAAAACCGATAAATTCAGTGTTTATAGTAACTAATATCAATTTGTTTTTCCTTGAATAAAAATAATTTTGGTTGCTTCTTTACTTCCGCTGGCAATTAATATTATGGAGCTTAAACATAACATCACGTCGGTAGATGCTGAAAAGGGACAGGAGCTCAAGAGGACTCACATATTTTCCACATTGTAACATTTTGCCTCACCCTTTCTACTGCATCCGTTCCTGAGTATCATGATCGGTGCCGAAAGGAATGGTTACAAATGTATATCCAGCCGGCGCTGCATTGAAATACAAAATGGTTACGATTTACTCGGAATGTGCGTTTCTTTAGCCCCTCGTTTCTTTGGGAAGTTTTGGCGGGAAACCGTGCGCGCCCGCCAAGCCCGTGACGTGGCACCTGAAGTCATTCAAAAGCTCAGTCCTATCCAGGCTATTCTGCGCGCTGTTCTCAGGCCACATTTCGTTTACGTTTTCAGAATACGCGATTTTTGAAAAATCTGAACCGGAATAGCAATGAGCAAAATAGTCCCAAAAATGCGGCCTGGGACTGAATCAATTGACTGAGTCCTCTTGAGCTCCTGTCCCTGTTTTTGAGAGTGTTATTTTTCTTGCCGTAGCTGATTCTATTACCGGTAATAAGAATTGTTTAGTTTGTCTAAAATGGTTTAAAAATTAAATCAGCATAGATTGCGATGCCATAAAAAGATATGGGACAAAGACCAAATACTTTACCAAATATTTATTTAAATTATTGCAAATCACTGAACATCGGACAGTGAATGAGCTCTTTTACATCGGTCGGGCCCGTTTTAGTTACTACCTGCAGTGCAGCTTTTTTAAAATGAACATTCCTTCCGCTTTATCTGATGTTGTCGTCGTGAGTTTTCCAGCATCTATAGCTGACTGCGCTGCTAACAACAGTCGTCATTAACACTACAGCAAAATGCATTGATGCCTCGGCTAAACTCCACAATATTCACCCACATTATTCTTAGTTAGAAGTTATGGCCACACGCGTCCATATCATTGCGATAAAAAATAATTTTTCCTAAATTTTCCGTTGAAATATAGACAATTGCACTTTTCAAAACAACTTGGAACGCAAAAAGTTGTAAGGCCAGTATCGGAGCTGCACTTCCCAATGATAACTTGTTATCTTTTAAATAGCACAAATTTTTGGCTGATTTTCTATTACTGATGATGATCAAGTTGGCCAAACATCATAATCAAGGACTTACCTACGTTTCAAGGAATCGTGGCTTCTGATGTATTACTTTTAAGTAATACATCAGAAGCCAAGATTCCTTGAAACGTAGGTAAGTCCTTGATTAACAACTCTGGTTAGTGACAACTGCTGGCATTCCGTGTCTCGTACATATGAATTTGTTGATGGGTTGAGAAGAGATTATCAAACTGAGTGTTAGGAAGAAGGTGCTTGTGATAAGAGTACATAAAACAAGCCACAAGAAAAGTGTTTATGTTAAATATGTCCAGGATATTAAGATTGTAAAATAACGGTGCGGTATGAGCATGAGATCCAGCTCCGCATATGATTCTAACGATGCGTTTCTGTAGAAGAAGAATCCTATTTAAATTGGAAGGATAGGTTGAGGACCATACAATACTACAGTAGTTAAGATAAGGGATACACTAAGGTATAATATAAGGACAACAGAGATTTCGATGAAAGAAGAAAACGAGATTTACTTATAATTCCAATAGTTTTCGAGATTTTATTGACAACGTGGCTTGTGTGGAGCTTCCACGAAAGATGCTGGTCTACTAATACACCAAGAAACTTCGTCGCTTCGACCTGTTTTATGCAAATATTGTCTAGTAAGATGTTGTCGTTAACAATAAAAGTTTTTTTGTTTGGGGAGAGACGCGATATAATTTGTTTTAGCGATGTTTAGCGATAGTTTGTTAGCTTTAAGCCAGTCCGTTATTCTTTGTAATTCACAATTCATAACATGTATGGCCTGATTGGGATCTTCATGGGAGTATAAGAGACTAGTGTCATCAGCAAAAAAAAAAGGTTTTTAAAACCTTAGATGCATTAGGAAGGTCGTTGATGTAGTTAAGGAATAAAAGGGGACCCAAAATTGATCCTTGAGGAACACCACAAGTAATTGGTTCTAGCTGTAAACAAACTGTACCAAACTGAACAGACTGTTTCCTATTAGTCAGGTAGCTAGCAACCAATTCAAGAATCGGTCCTCATAACGCTCAAGTTTATCAATTAGAATGTGATGGTCAATAGTGTCAAAGGCTTTAGAGAAGTCTAGTTAAACTCCGGCAGTGGTTTCTTTATTGTCCATCGAAGAAGCAATGTTATTAACCAATTGAATCAAAGCCATAGAAATGGAGTGGTTCATGCAAAAGCCAAACTGATTATTAAACAAAAGAATGTGATCCGTCAAAATTTATAAATACGATTATAAACTACTTTTTCAAAAAGTTTAGAAAAAGCTGGGAGAATGGAAATTGGCCGGTAGTTTTCAAACCGTTCAGGGTCACCAAATTTAAAGATCGGGAGTACTTTCGCTTTTTTGACGGCGTCCGGAAAACACGTACCCGCTTTCTAAAGAAAGATTAATAATTTCAGTTAGAGGTTCAACTATCTTGTCAAAGCAAGATTAATTATTTTCATAGGTATGTTGTCGATGCCCGGAGCTTTATTTGTGGCAAAACTTTGTATTACTTCTTTGAGCTCATCGGCAGTTACAGAATGCCGAAACTTTAAGGGTTGGTGCAATTGTCTAGTGAGAAAATCCTAGTTAGCATCGGTGGGCACTATCGGTGGGCACTATTTTAGATGCTAGATTGGGACCAATGTTAGAGAAATATTTGCAGAAGTTACTGGCGATAGAACCAGGTTCAGAAAGACATTTACCGGTGCTCTTAAAGAAGACGGACAGGTTAATCGAGGTTTCCGTTTGTTAATAATCTTGTTAAGTATGTTCCAGATAGTTTTGAGGTCATTTTTGGAGGTTGCAAGTTTTTGATCGTAATAATTTCTTCTCGCAGTTCTAATTAAGCTATTTAATTTGTTTTTGAAAACCTTGTACGCTCTATTATTGTCGGCAGTTGGATTCTTAAGAAATTTCTTGTACAGTTTCGCTTTAGTCCTGATGGATTTCAATAGGCCATTTGTAAGCCATAGATTATGGAATGTCTTAAGGCGCTTACGTTGAATGATTTTGATAGGAAAATTTGAATTGTACAGGTCACTCAATTTATTAAAAAAGGAATCATATGCTGAATTTGCATTTAATCTTTCGAGGTTTCCCCAGTCAACAAGATCCAATGAAGAACGAAAGTTTTCGACGTGATCAGATTTATGGTCACGGATTACAAAGCGTTCTCTTTTTGTCGGAGTTTTAAGATCATTATTACTAAACCCTAGGGAAAAAATTGGTAAATGGTCAGATAAGTCATTGACTATTAATCCAGTCAGACAAGTGATATTATTGGTAAATATATTATCAATAAGAGAGGCAGTGTTAGTTTAAAAAAATTGTATTGCAGTCCACTTTCCAATTACAAAATTCTAAGAAGGGGAGTAAAATCTGGCCCACTGCTGGTTTGTCCTACCATAGCACTGGGGAAACTATACAATGTAAAAAGATCATTTGAAAAATATTTACAGCCAGTTTGTTTAGATTTAATGCCGATAGAGAAGTATATATAAATCTCTTTTATTTTTTTACAAGAGGGCACGGAAACGAATCCTGCATGCAATCTGATTGGTTTTTAGCGCGGTCCGGATTTCCTTATTTCTGCCCACGATCACGGAAACTCTTTCGTGAGTTTTTGTCCTTGTGTTTTCTGGCAAATTTAAGCTTTGAAAGGCTAAAACTCGCTACTTCATGGAGCTGGAAACCGACAATATTCATACAAATGTTCCTCTTTGAATCATTGACGTTGTCGTAGTCTACCGGCTGCATTCGAAAAAAGTTATTTGAGAGAGGGGCTGGGGGAGATGAATAAGTTATTTACCGCATTTTTTTTTTTTTTTTGGGGGGGGGGGGGGGGTTTATATGGTGAAAAAGTGTGACGTCGGTCTTGAAAATGCTGCCCTCGGCCTCGGGCAGCATTTTGAAGACCGAGGTCGACACATGCAGTTTTTCACTATACCGACCGAACCCAGCCGGCAAGTAGCATATCTCTATCAGACTGTAAGAGTTCATATGGAGATTTTGCAAGCTACAAAACTATTTTGAATTGCGCTCTCCGAGCTGGCTTGTTTCTAAATGTTACTGCCTCAGGATATGTTCAAGCTTTTGCTTTGTTCGATTTTGATTAATTTGTGGCAGAGACAAACAAATAAAGATACCAAAGAAAACATCTCAAGTTTTCTTTTACTTTATTTCAATTCAACGAGACATCACTGAAGCTTATTAAAGGCATCATTGCTCCCTTGTTCTCCATATGTAGGGATGATATTACCCTGCAGAAATAAAACAAGAACACAATTTCATTCTGAAAGGATATCGGTAGTTATCAGACTGGTTTTATATTTTAGGGTTTCAATATCTAGTCCTGAGTCAACGCTTAAAATCTACGAAGGTGACTAGATTATTTTTCCTACCAATACGTTATAAAGTAAATAATGCTCCATTTCAGTTGGTTGGTATAGTATTAATCAAAAAGTGATGCAAGCGAATTCACGCCTTGTCCTTTGAGAGCAACACAGAACATTTATCCCGTTTACAAAGTGGTCCCTTACACGAGTTTTAGCCCATTATATGACTTAGTCATGTTTTTTTTTTCTCATTACATATTCGGTAGACTCACCTTAGTTACAACCACACTCAAAGTGGCATTTGACCTTCATGAAGTTAGCATTAATCCCATGGTCCCCGCAGTACTTTCTAAATCTTTTGCAAAAGGCATCCGAGTTCATGTTTTTGCAGTCTGTGTACACAAATGAACACAATATAAAAATCATTGTTATTACTGAGACCGATATAAGACGCTCACCTTCCCTGCTTCATTCTCTCTACCTTGCTTTCAAACATTTATATTGGTTCAGTCTTTCAGTCATCCATTCATCCATCCATCCACCCACCCATCTATCCACAGTCCGTCCTTCCGTCCGTTCGTGCGTTCGTTCGTTCATTCGTTCACTCATTCATTCACTCATTCTTTCTTTGTTTTCTTCGTTCCCTTTGTCTTTCTGTGTTTCTTTCTTTCTTTCTTTCTTTCTTTCTTTCTTTCTTTCTTTCTTTCTTTCTTCCGTTCATTCAGTCATTTTTTCATTCATTCATTTTTTACTCAATATAACCGCAAAAAAGAAAGTGAAGTACCGCCATGTTACCTTGATAACCCCGACGAAAGACATGATGGGAGATACCATTCACGGTAGCATCTGAGGAACAAGATAATGACCGTGTATGAGTTAGTGACAGCAGTAACCGCGCGCTTTTTGAGAAATTTGATCTTCGGTAAGTTTTATTTATGCTAACATTGAACGCAGGCACAGAGTGTAGTTCTTGAATTACAAGAGATAGAAGAATTTCATAATTTTCAGTATAGTTCAGTGTCCATATACAGTGCAGCCATGGCTTACTGCCACCTCTCCGTAATGTTCAGTCCCCTCTTAACGAGAATCACTTCGTGAATTTTACCGGGCCACTTTTGCCTTGGCAACCCACGTTTACACTAGCATGCATAAGGGTCGTTTACATCAAGAAGTTTATCGCGGGACATGAAAATCTATTTTATCGCAAATATTCTTTGGAGAAAAAAACGTCTAATTACTAATGAGGAAAGAGAAAATGATATTTGCCTGTGTACTCATTTCGATAATAGAATTACGCCTCGGCTTTCATAAAAATCTTCCCTGCTAGCAGAGGTCTCTTCTGCCAGCAGGGCCGGAAATAAAAATCACGCCGGCCAAGGGCGCCTATGCTTTGTCGCATAAAAATTGGCATAATATCTACATTAAATCAAACGGCTGATTCTTAACGATATCCAAAAAAGTAAATTTAATTTAGTCATAGTTTACAATTTTTGAAAACGCGGTGACCCTGTGCTGTTGAAGACGGTTTTTTGTCTTCAAATCACGGGCTCGAAAAGTCTAGGTAATCATGGCTCGTTGCGGGCCAAATCTACAAACTTCCAGGGTCTCGGTTTCATTCCTAAAACGGACAAATTACTTCCTTAGCACTTAAAATAAAAAGGAAAAACATAAATCGATGTTTAGGTAGCCTCAGAATGGAAGATCAAGGTGAACGGAGCCCTCAAACTTTTCTTGTGAATAATTTTTCCTTCCCTCAACCGCGACGAAAACAAGGCGATCGGTGCGCTTTCAAGAGAGTTTTGAATACAGATAGCGGATTTAACAGGGGCACCCAACGAGCAAAATCAACCAAAAGCTGTAGAAACGCATTTTTGAGTACCTTATGGTGTTTGAAGTCTGTTTAAAGCGATGTTTTCATAAGCTAGAAGAAGTTCATCTGTTCGGATTTCCTAGCTGAAATTTTAATTACCCGAAAATATTAGGGAACAAAATCTTCCTTTGAGAAAATGCAAGCCGAAATTAACTTTACACGAACTTTCTAGGGAACTATTTTCTTTCCGAAAATGCTAGCTGACGTTTTTGACGTTTTTGACTGCCAAAAACAGCAATTATGACCCTTCCGAAAACCTCAGGGGCTATGATTTTCGCATTGCGAATCTTTTAGGCCACGTTTTAGTTAAGAAAATCCGAGTGCACTCGTAAATCGACACCGAAAGCGCAAGGCGAATTACCCTCCACCGAACAGATATCTACCGAAACTTGTCGTTGGGTGCCCCTGATTTAAAGCAGCTGCCTGGACTTTAGAAACAAAAATGGCAATGTACATATTAGTTGGAAGTTGAATTCAGCTTTTAGCACGATAGGCAAAGCCACAGCCGATAAAATAACTGCAAAATTTGTGGGAAAAGCTCAGGCTTTCGCTTTTGCGTGAATAATTAATTCGAACACGCGTTCACGCAGCGAATCGCGTCTGTGAAATTTCGAACATTTTTTGTGCTTTTAGATAAGTTTTTTTGCCTCATCTTGAATGAAAATTTATTGTTATTGAACTTCCTGTCGCGTTTCTTTCATTTGGTTGCCTTCATTTGAGAGTTTTAGTGCACGCTGGATTTGGATTTCTGTACATTTACGGCGACCCCCGTGATTTGTTTGTTTAGTATATTCGCTTCCCTCAAATATATTTTTATTGAGTCTTGTTCAGCTTCTACGGAACTACTGGGGATAGAGCTAAGTTGGTACTAAATTTACACAGTTGAAAAACGATTTATTTCAAAATAATTGCCTTGTTTTTGTCGTCTTTTTGATGTACAACTTTCCTCTTTCTCTCGCTGCGCTGTAAAATTTCGTCGGGCGGCAAAAAAATTATCCGATTTCTTCTTTTTGAATTCGTTTTACGTGTTTTTCGCCGAGGACTTCGGTATAAGAATCGAAGGAATCCTTTTAAAGAGAAACCTTTTTAACATGCTGCTCTTGTTCTTGAGACGTCTTATAAAACGCAGTGAATAAACTTACGTTTTACAAGAGATTGATGTAAAGATAGTTTTGAAATATGTTCGCTTTGATTCTCGATAAAAGTTCACTCTCAAGTGCAGTGGTCGCTCATAAATACGTCTCTCAAAAAATCCACTTTTAAGTTTTCGCACATGAAGTAGTCTCTCGTAAAGGTTGTAGAAGTTTTCGTTCCCCCAAAAGTTATAATCTTTGTCTGGAATGCCTTCGATTGCCTCGAGTAAAGTTACTATGTGCACTTCGAGAAATTTGTCACAGCGGAAAGCGGGGCCCTGGAAACGAGACTTTGAAAAAACGAAAGGAACAAACAGCATTTTATGACCGGTTCCAGCCTTCGGCTGGCCCGGTAATAACCTTCACTTGTTTCGTTTCGTATTCTACACGTATATTCATTCATTAAAACCCTTCAACGGGGTAGTTTCACGGCTGGCTGCATGCTCAATCCATTACTTTAGCTCATTCACTTCTATTGTTTAGGAAACAGTTAAAAGGACATTCAATTTGTTGCGTAAACGCCACCGGCCGCTTTAGGAGAGATTTCACAATTCTTTGTGCATACAGTAACGGAATTGCGAAATCTCTCCTCCTGGGTGGCGTTAGTGCGATACGCTCTGACTGCACGCATTGAAATAATTCTTCGCTTTCTAGATGTAATCTCGCCCCTTATGACAAGTTTTCTAGTCTAAGTATGTTTAAAAACTTTCTGCGCGCCACTTATTTTACTTTACTGGACACTGCTTATAATATTGACATGCCCTGCACCTGGTTCCTCTCCCGTAACTGCCCTTGCCACCGTTCTTAATTTTATCTGATATTTTACTTGCACCTTACTGTGCACAATTAGTTATTAATTAGATTTATTGTAATTCTATTAAAACTTAGATCTCTTTTAGATTTTTTTTATTAGATTTTGGGCTGCGCCTCGCATGGGATACTTTTCCCGTGGGCGCAACCCCTTTTGGTCTTTTCATTTCATTTCTACTATTGATTTACTACATATGCATATATTTTACTTATGAGACCAATTAAGTTGAAAGTTGATAGATTCATTCATCTGTACTTCAGTTCAGTAATCATAAACTGTAAATTATGCAAGCAGAACGAGAAAGGACCCAATTTCAGAGCAAGATTAGTTCGACTGATTTCAGACGAAACTATCGATTCAGCATTTTCAGTCGAGCTCATATTTTTTTGTCCCGTTATCGGAGGCTTTTGAAGAACGCATATTACAGTGGACACTATTGTTATTTCATGGTACTGTGAACGGGGCAGTCGAAATACAGCTTCTGTCTTTACTCTTAACTGCCTTTCATTTATTTACTTCAGATTCTTTTGTTATATACAGACCACATGTGCCTTTGTGGAGGGGTTCTTTACCATTAATTTCTCCGGAATTCATTAGTTACTCCAGAAAATTCAAGGTTAACTGGATACGTGTCAAAACGAGACATAAGAAAACAATTCTGATCTCGACTCATTTTGAAGCCGCTTTAGTTGTTTTTTTCTTTTCTTTCTTTTCTTTCTTTTTTTTTTGTTTTGTTTTTGTTTTGTTTTGTTTTTTGTTTTTGTTTTGGTTGTTTTTCCAACGTCGGTGCTTCCGAACTAATTACAACTCAATCTTTAATTTAACTAATTAATTAACTTTCATATATCATTCACAACTCAGTCTTTGTTGTCAGAAATAAATTCTTTACTGAGCCGCGGCCTGTGGTCTTAAAGCCAGTCCTTGTAATTTCCTGTACAGTTTCAAAGAGTATGAGAATCACTAAGGCATTGGTGTCCGTTTCTCTGTTTAGAGCTTTTGGTAGTAAACAGCTTATCATACTTTAATCAAATGAAATCAAATGAAGAATTATCCTCGCAGTTGTTAACGCAATTTATCAATCTCGAAAAGTGATTTATTTCATATACATCATTCACAT